>MJUU01011522.1:64433-81275 GCA_002080025.1 Modiolus philippinarum
AAAAAAGCCCAACAAAGAAATATTGTAAAACATGATCAAACTTACAATACAGATCGAACTACAAAAGTTTTTGGGAATGAAGTTCAACTGTATAACTTTCATGTTAGCTTGATTGTGGCAACTGAAAGCCAGGTGAGCGATACAGGCTCCTGGGAGACTCTGGTTTATTTTTTCTATTACAGAAGGAATTAAGACTTATTTTGAAAGCTTCAGAACAAAAAAAGAAGAGAAGACAATGGGAAGCAAGCGGAACATAACAGGAAAAGTGCCATCAGGAGCAGGATGGCTAGGGTATGCCATTAATTTCAGACATTACCCAATACTCACCTGACCAACCTTATTTAAGTCAATTTCTCAACAACTACACAGTTTTGTACAACGATGTATCATCAAATTAATTGCCGTGATGAGTACTACCAAAACCATTGACAATTAGGTGACTTTGACCCACACCATTGACAATTAGGTGGCTTTGACCCAAACCATTGACAATTAGGTGGCTTTGACCTACATTTAATGGTTAAGTTTTGCATTTAGAGTGTTTCTCAAGTGTTATGTATTGTAGTATCATGATATTTCACCGCAACATTCAACCAGAAGAGAACTACCCATATCACCAGCAATTGGGTGTCCATGACCAACATTTTATGCTGGAATGACTTTGTTGAATTGTTTGCTTAAGGTTCATTTATTATCCTCTATACATAACATTACAATGATATTTCACCATATTTAATTATCACCTTGGTTACAGTGCTAAATAATTCATATATAATTTGAAAGCCTGACCTACATTTTATGCTTCATTGACTTAAGTTGTGATATTTTTTGTTGAGATCCATTACTCAGCAAATATTTATCAAAAAATCATCTGTAATATTCACTATATGGTCATCTCTAATATTCATTGAACGATCATCTGTAACAGTGCTTTCTGATTCCATCTCAATTCAGTGACAGGAAACTAATTTTATGCCAGTTGACTTAGGTTATCTTTTGCGATAAATCTATTTGCAGGATATCCATGTCTTACAGACACATTCTCTAGTAGTTCTTCCTTCCGTAGTACGACAGTGTTTTACCAGCGGACTAGGCTCCTTGAGCTAGCCGGCAGTTTAGCGGCGAGCACTCTTTGACCCATCTTTCAAAATTACGTTTTGTCCCCTCATTTTATTTTTCTTTTCTAGATTGTGGTCATGGAGTTAGTAGTCTACCTGTATGGGTTTTATTCGTATGTTTATTCTACGATAGGGAAACGGGACAGAGAAAGGGGAGGTTTGGGTACCCATAAACCGGTTTAACCCTACCGCTGGCTTTTGCTAGTGCCGGTACCAAGTCCGGCTGTCCCGAGTTCCTATCGTTGTTTATGTTTGTCTTTTGTATTTTTATTGTGGGTTTTTTTCTTGTGCAGTTCCTATTTACTTTCTGGCATGTGGCTATGTTTTTCGGCCATTGTAGGTGTTTCCTGTTATCTTTTTTATTCCATTCTAGTGTCATTTATGTCCATTTTTCAGCAATTTATGAATCTAGACTCTTCATATCAGGTTTATTGATAAATATTAGAGGATAAATGCCAGTCTGGCACCTGTCAAGTAACCTTGACTTTAATTTCATGGACCAGTGACCTTGTTATTTTTTTTAAT
Source organism: Modiolus philippinarum (assembly GCA_002080025.1). Classification (NCBI taxonomy): domain Eukaryota; kingdom Metazoa; phylum Mollusca; class Bivalvia; order Mytilida; family Modiolidae; genus Modiolus; species Modiolus philippinarum. The sequence goes on from MJUU01011522.1 coordinate 66,077, forward strand.
GGATGCCAATTTCTCAGCAATTAAAGAAAATAGACTCTCCATATTAGGTTTACCCTTAAAGTTGGATCAGGCATTAATTTTCTCTATCTTCTCTATTAGGTTCATCATGTGTAGACAAAATGTTTATATCCTGGCAAGACGTATCTGTGTCTACACTTGTTTTGTGATTGCTAATCACTAGATTTGTACATATGGAATATAGGACATTTTGGTTTTGATACTGACTTTATCACGGCCACTATCAAGTGAGCCTGTATTTCTTTTATCGGTAATTCACGAAATGATAAATAAAACTGCAAATTAAGTGGAAAAAGGCTGAAATTTCTATCTTAGCACAGTTAATCTATTTTTAATTGCAATATTTTTTATGAATTCTTCATTCAATGTATTAGGTGTTGAACACGACAAATAGTACAAAAAATGACGTCAGCATAGCAACGCGCATGTAAATTTACAGTGACCTAAGAATTTCGTGATAATGTTCAGTTCGGTGATACTGAGATTTACAGTCTCTGTAGATCAAAGGAAATTCATACTAATTACTGATAAATTTGAAAAAGAGAGGAAATGGGGTAAATGTCAAGGAGACAACATCCCATATCCAGGTTAAAACAACCCAAAACAAATCATGTAGGGGTCACCGTACGGTCTTCAACACAGTGAGGAACCTCACACCATATAGCAAGCCCTAAATGGCCCAAAAAGGGCAAAAAAGTGGATAAGTCAATGGAAACAAACCACATCCAATAACCCAAATATCAAGAAACTAAAATTTTATAAGAATGTATTTATTTTCTCTTACAGAAAACAAAAAAATAGAAGGAAAGCCCTGAAGGAGAAATCTTCAGTAGAAGAAGACAGAAAGGAAGAACTAATGAAGACAGTAATTATAAATTACTGTTCTTCAGAAGAGACAGATTCCGAAAATGGGGAGGGAGGATTTATAGTTCGGCCTCTTCTATGGAGGTCTGTTAAATATGAAAACTTTATCCAAAAGCTGGACAGGAAACATGAGGCAAGATTATCCAAACGCAGCAAGAGACAATGTACTAATAGGAAATTAGGGACTCCATCAACTAGGGAAAAACCCTCAGTTCTCAAAGGCCATGAATGGGTCTTTAAGTAAATGGATATAAGCAACACTTGGTGTCTATTGTCAGTCTGTCAACATTTTCAAGTATCATAACTTTTGAGCCACTTTAAATCCAAACTTTGCTTGTATATAGTTCCTTACTGTATCTGATGAATCTGAATACCATATGATGTGTTACCTTATTTAAAACTGTTCAGCAAATTAAAGCTACCTACCCTAATATTTTGAAAACAGAGTTACTTACTTTCTTTGTAAAAAAATGTTTATCTTTGAAATGTATTGTCATACATGTATATTCTGTCATATTTCAAAATCTTTTTGAGATGAAGGTAAAGTTTAATCTACAAATAAGTTTAGAGTATCAAGATAAATCTTCAAATTTATTTAGTGTATCTGTCTATCCCTCGTTTTCTCACTTTAAAAAATTCTCTCTAAAGACACCAGGCCAAATGCGTGGAACCTAATTTTAACTGGATCAACACTGGGGTATCTACGTAATTTCAAATTGTTACTTTCCATGTTCCAGATCAAACAACATGGAAGCAGTTACAATAAAATAGGACATAGGCCTAGGGTAAATTGCAGTTTTGGCAAATAACTTGGAAACAGTTACAGGTATTGAAAAATCTGATGGGGTAAAATTCCTCAGAATGGCAAGATCTACTAACTGTGCAATTTTGAAGGAAATCTTTAGACCTTGCAGGAGATTTTGCCCTTCTTTGAAATTTTTCAATATGTTCAGGTTTTTTATTGAGATTAAATTTAAAATGCAAAAATGATGAGCACATTAAGATCTTCCCATATGAAATTATTGAAGAAAATCTTACCTATATAGCAGTTCTTGTCCTTAATTGGTGAACTTTTTCCTGATTTTATACATTTTGTCTTTAATTTCCGAAAAAGTTGGAGCAAAAATGGTATTTTTGTGATTTTGAACCTTTTACCTAAACAATTTGAGATAGAGGTCAAGTTATTTTTCAAAAATGTTCAGCTTGTCAATACGTTCATTTTATTAAATATGATCAAGTTGTCCGACCAAGGGGCAAGTGTGGATTTAATTTAGCATTTGACATTATAAGCAAGCATTTCCTAAGATTTCATTCTCAAAAATTACTAGGCCAATTGGAAGTGACCATGGTCACAATAGTCTCTAGTTGGACCCTATGAAAAATGTGTCTTGTAAGTCCGCATCCACCAGCTAGGAACATAGTCTTAACATGTGACCCTAAAGCAAAGCTTTCAAAAATCTTCTCCTCTTAAACAACAAAGCAATTTAATCCAAACTTGGTCACTATTGTGTTTGAAAAGTCTGCACTTCATTCAAGATATCCGCCAGGGGGAACTTAGTTTAACATTGTACCCTAAGGGAAAACATATTGAAAGTTCTTCTCTGAAACCAATCGGCCAATTGGAACCAAACTTGGAAGCAATATTCTTTATTTTGCCCCTTTGAAAAAAAAATGTGTTCTGCAAATTTGCATCCAGTGGGATCTTCTCTCCTGAAACTACAAAGCAAATTGAATCCAAAACTGGGTCACAATAGTCCTTGCGTGGTCCCCTTTAAAAATATGTCTGGCAAGTCCATATTTCATCAAAGATGGCCACCATTAGGGAACTTAGTGTATCATTGTACAATTTTGAAAAACACATTCAAAGATTGTCTCATCTGAAACTACTAGCTATAGGCTGATCTGGACAAAACTTTGTTGCAATAGTCCCTAGTTAGACCTTTGAAAATGTGTCTGGAAAGTCAGCCAAGTCCAAATGACATCCAAAATGGCCATAATGTTTAGCATTGAATCCTATCGAAAAGCATTCTAAGATGTTTGCCTCAAAAACAACAGAGCCAATTGGATCCAAACTCTGTCACAATAGTCCCTGGGTGGTCCCCTTAAAATATATTTCAAAGATCTTATCCCCTGAAACAACAAAGACAATTGAATCCAAAACTTAGTCACAATAGCCCTTGGGAAGTCCCCCTTAAAAAGTATGTCTGACAAGTCCAAACTTCATCCAAGATGACTGCCAACAGGGAACTAAGTTTAACTTTGTACATTATGAGAAACACATTTCAAAGATGGTCTCCTCTGAAACTACTAGGCTAATTGGAACCAAACTTGTTCTTAATAGTTCTTATTTGGTCCCCTCCCAAAATGGTGACCAGTAAGTCTTTTTCATATCCAAAATGGTTGCCGCCAGAAAATGAATTTTAAACTTTGAAGAAATTACATCAACGTATATTAAGATACTTGAAAATGAGACCCTTTATAATTCAGGTTATTTTGAATGTCTATGTCATCCATGTCCCAGGTGAGGAATACAGACTCTTGGGAGCCTCTTGTATATATCATGCAAACACATGTTCACATTTTCAGATGTAATCATTGTAATGTGCAGAAATCATGTATATTGCTTATTGTTTCAGCTTAATAGAACTAAGATCCATATTTTATTGAAAACAATACATAGCACTTCCTTATATAAATGATCTTTTGCGGCAGTTTTGCCTGATGTGTTTCTACCCTTACATGTCACAAAACTTTTGCCTTTTCCAAAAAGTTGCTTTTCAAGGAGACACTTTTTTTATGTAAATGTACTAAAAAAAGTCTCATATCTTTAGATTTGAATTATATCTCAATTGTAATGGTGCAGGAACTATTATGTTGGAAGTAAATCTGCAAAACTAGGATTGCAGATTTTCTCTAAGTACAATTAGCAGGCAGTAGTCATTTGTGGAACTCTTAGTACATTTTTATTGAAATTGCTCATTTCTAAGGTATATAATTATAGACTACTATGTGGCCTCTTCCATCATCAGCCCTCTTATCATCCAAAGACTCTTATATTAGTCTGTGATCTAAGTCCGGGCCTGATACAAGTCGAATAACAGCGGCAGATCCAGTCTTTCTGCCAGGGGGGCCGACCAAAAAATATTCCATAAGGGGCCCAGAATCAAATTTGTTAAAAACCCTAGGAATTCTACATATTTTTCTAACCTAATGGGGCCCGGGCCACCCGCCCCCCCAAATCCACCACTGAATAATGCTACCGTACTGATATTGAAATTCCATGTTTTAAACTTTTATTAGATACTTCAAATATAGCTATGCTGAGGCCAGTGTTAAGAGTATTATAACTACATTTATTTATAATTTGTAAACATGCTGCAGTAATAGCATGCCCCATGTGCCTTAATTAATGTGTGTTACTATTTAATCGATCATTCAGACATGATTAAACATGCTAAAATGTCCTTTTATTTCCTGCTGGAACATCCATCTTTTTTCTCAATATCCAGACTCCATATTCATTGGGTCTGAAATATATGGACAAATCTTAAACAATAAATAGGGAGATGTTTAGAAAAGATCTGGAGGTCTTGCTATAAATCCAACCCTCAAATGTTGTTTTATGCTTACTTTGTGTTTGATCAAAGGGAAATAATCCAATGATTATGTGAAATTTCTGTTAATATTATTTAGATCTTAACAAAAAAGAATACATGTGTATGACACTTTTGTCATGGTATACAATTGATGTTTGTTTTATCGTTTTCTAGCATTGAAAAATGATTTATGGTGTTTCTGGTGTCTAAAACTGAGCATCCACTTTGCACATTGGATGCAACTGGATTTCACTATTAAAATCAAAAAAAAAATATATTGTTTATTGGCAATGAAGTAAATTAATGAAAGCTATGTTTATCCTGTGATTGAACGAAATATGTCATATTTTGAAAACTCTCATTTTATTAAGGAGAGATAATTATATAGAAATAATTAGGAAAAAAATTTCAAAAATATGATCGGTGACTCCCAATTATAATGTAGTATTTCAAAAGAGATTTCTTTAACATACTTTGTTTTTCATTTTTCATCAAAATCTATCATTTTATTAATATAAAATTCTAAAATTACATTATTTTACTATTTAGATTATATTAAAAAGATCAAAATCTTGATTATGTCGGAATTTTTTTCTGGAAAAACTGGTGATGACCTTTTGGTATTTTATTAAAATGAAGTGCTTCTCCTACCCTTTCACTGGCAGAAAATTAAGGAAACAACAATTCCTTTTTTTTAGTCCACCAAACTACCTTTATTTCTCAAAATTGCCTTGTTGTACTCGAGTCTTTTATTTGCAATATATATGTAAAGCATGTAGTGGAAGCCTTGTTGGTGTTCATATACTGTGGAAGTACTTTTATTCGTGGACACCAATTTTCATGGTTATCAGAAATAGCACAATTTCGAAGGTATTTAAAATCATGGTTTCGAGTTCTGTACATTACAACTCTAGGGAAAAATGCATTTCATTTGGGACTTAATTTCATGGTTTAAGTGAACCACGAAATCCACGAAAAATGGAACCCAACGAACAATTGTACATTCACAGTATCTAATATTCTGTAATATATTTTTCAAATGTTAGTACTGATTGTAATTTTTATGCCCCTGCCACTGACCATAATTGATAATGATTTCTCAAATTATTGTGTTTTATGTTATTGGCGTTTTTTATCACTTGTGTTCCAAAATATTGAAAACTCCCAAAAATTTTTCCTTTTCTCCCTGTGATAAATAAATGGGATTGGCAGCTCTGATGTATGCTTTAATTTAATTTTGATGTTTTTTGAATGTGTTGTAACTTTTATGTACATACAGTAATAAGTTTTTTCTTCAAGGGCTAGAATTTTCTTTACTATGTTAAGACCTGCTTATCTTTTTGATCTTGGCGGAAGGCTCACTATTTTCAAGGTAATCTTATTCTGTTACAGTGGTTTGACATTTCCTTATTTCTCAACTTGTTGTATTTCCAGACAATCCAAGTTAGATTTAACATTTGATTGTGGTTCATTATATTATAGATGAAATCAGAATTTCTGGTAACAAAAAGGGATGTAAAAACTACCTATCATACAAAATTTTAGTTTTGTTAAATACAAAAACAATCTTCTTATTGTGAGTATTATGTGACTACAAAATGTGCCATTCAATGTAGGGTGTAGCTTTTGTGCTTCAATTGCATTTTATTACAATAAAAAGTGCCTTTCTTTTTTAATCTCGACTTCTATTTTTGACCAAGATGGATAGGGAACTTCACAAAGTGAAACACCATTCTTGTCAGCTTTAAGTGGGATTTGCCTAATGCTTAGTTTGTTTCTTAAGTAATTTAAACTTACCTAAAACTGGTATTCCCTGGAGACAATTTTTCATGCCGCTGCATCCTGTTATCCTTCTTGCATGGTTGCACATTTTCATAAAAAATTTCTGGGCTTGTGTATATAGTAACGATATGAAGTCTGAAGCTCAGTAATATGTTATGAATTGTGTATCCCCCTTTTCCAGTTAACTCGTCTACTTCATGTTTAGGGATACATTGTTTCATATTTCTGTCCCTTTGTATACATTTCGTTTCACATTTGTAAATATGCATTCATGGTGAATGCAAGAATGTTCAATGTAAAGTAGAAGACTTATGACCATTTACTTTATTACTTTAAAGCAATGTCAGAAGTTAAAAATGTTATAAAAAATTTTGGCAAATTTTTTTTTTCATAGGCGTGGAACAAAAATAAAATTAACGCTTTGGGAAGCTTTGCTTTCAATCTACTTTTCTAGCTCTTGCTAAATGCACCATTTTGCATTATTTTTTGAATTTTCGAAAAGTAAGCCTTCTGATTTGTTTAGTTTTAAATTTGTGATGAGTATATCATAACATGTCTTTAAATATAGTTCCTGTTAGCCATAGCCTTCGACTGATATCAGCAATAATCTATAATTAATCTGCAAATAGTAAATATCTACTCATTAATATAATACATTTACATCATTTGTTGTCAAAGGGAGATAACCAAAATTTGAATTATGTAAAAATTCCAGACAGTTTTTGGAGATTAGGATTAGCAAAACTTTTAAGATTCGGCAGTATGTGAATGGTCTGGTTAATTTTAAAGTCTTGAAAATCAATACTTCCAACACATGTTTAGAAATTCAATGGTAGACAGCAATTGCAAGTGCAGACCTGTAAAAAATTATATTGATATTGCGGTGTATAAGAGATAAATCATTATAGAAGTCTTTTGTCATGATATTATTACTTTAGATTGAATATTATTTTATTTATATACAGCAATTCCTGATATTGTTTATCTTATAACTGCATATATGAAGTTGATGACAGACAATATACACTTATTGTAAAGCCTATAATTATATTTTAATTTATATAATTCCATACATTATTATGCACTTTTGATCAAAGGGAAATAACCAAAATACTACAATTTATTTATTAAGAATTTTGAGACATTGAACTGTTCCTGTTGAAGATTGTATGTTATTATTATGAATGAATATAATAAAATATTTTTGAAAAATATATTTTGTTTTTAAGTAATGAAAACTACAAAGTGCAATATACAGCTATCCATGGATATTACTAAGGAAAATGAATTCTCCCTCCATGACTCGGACAAGAACCTCTGTATTTGAACAGTTTAATTACTTACATCCTTATTGCACTTTAAAAAAGATATATTGTGTGCTCTAATCAGTACAAGTAGAGCATTTGTTGAGAAAAAAGAAAGGATATAGATAAAAGTACATGAGACAAAATGACAGTTGATAAATTGTTTTTTATGAGGCATTTACACCCTTGATGCTTATGGTCAATGCCTACAAAACAATACACGATAATAAAAACAAGAACGATATCAGGTTTATTTGCCATGTGTCTTCAGTGCTAGAGACTATTTTAAGAAGTAGTCCAGCAATTTTACTTATGTGTTTCTGTGCTAAGTATTATTTTTATATGATGGCGGACAAAAAAGATTTTGGTATGATACTGGCGGGGTCTGTAGACACTTGGTATCCATGCAATAACTTAAAATCTGGTTGATCAATATTACTTTTTTAACACAATATTCCTTGGTAAAACAGGAAGGCTTGTCCTTGTTTTGGTATTGTATTTTGTATAAATACATTGACAGAAATTGTTTTCAAATAGTTTGATTTAAAGTGTAACTTAAATAGAAAATGATTTAAATTACTCTGAAGCTATAGCAAAACCTCAGATGTATTGGTATTATCATATATCTGCCCTTTTAATTTCTGAAGGATGATAATTTTATATTTTTCTTCTGTATTCAAAATTTTAACTGAACAGATATTTCAAAAGTATTATCCAATTTATTTTAAAAATAACATTGAAAGTAAAGCAAAACCAAACTATTGTTATTTGTTTGGAGGTAAATATGACCCCTTCTATTATAGCAATTTGAATAGACTAGAGAGTAAATGTCATTTTAACACTTAATGAGAACATATTTAATATGTTACAAGTAGTTTACTGTACATATTAAAACCAGGTTTGCACATTTATTGCATTAGGTAAATTATTTTCAACTGGGATTTGCAAATTTGATTTTTACAATAAATGTGGATTTATGAATTTATGTGATTCTGTAAACTACTGTAAAATCCAAATTTACAGTGATTTAATGATTATTCAAAAGAATGTACAGTGTTTAATAGATGTGCAAGGAGTTATGGAATAGTTATCATAAAGAATACCAATTTGTAAATTAGAACCATATTAGAGTAAATTCCAAAAGTTTTGTAATTTACTGGACATTAAACTTGAAACTATAGTTTGAAAATTTATTTCATGCAGAAAATTAGATGCGAACCTCAGATTGAAAATTTCCTGCACAAAGTATATTCCAAGATTACTGTGATTTACAGTCCGTTATAAACAGTAAACTCCAAGATTACTTCAAAATAAATTTTATCAAATTTGAGATTTGCTAAGATTTACTTGTCAGTAAATTGATTGTGAATGTGTGAAGTTCCTGTATTCAGTAAACTATCAGTAAACTAACATCAAACTTGAAATTCAATTTAGAATTAAACTATCAACAATGTTTTAAATACGGAAATTACAAGTAGTTTACAACTAATTTAGTTTCACATTAAATTAGGAATTTCGTGCAGTGGTTAATCCTAAGGAAGTCTTTAAATCAAAGCAGCTAAACCAAAGAAAGTAATTATGCCAAAAAGGACAGCAACAAGCAAAGACAGAGAAAAGAAATTCATCGAGTCAAAAGTAAAGAAACCAACCTCCAAAAACCAGCAGCTAAGAAATCTACAACAAAGCCAGTCGGAAGGGACGCTAAATCTCATAAAAAGACAAAACCTACAGCACAAAAGAAAGTCAAAACACCCAAGAAGAAGTGAAGTCAGGAGCTACACATGCGAACAAAAGCCCCGAAAAGAGATTAAGTTGTATTTGCAATTTTCAAAGTCAAAAATAGTTTTTCGTATACTCTTTCTTACTTATTTCACTTTTATTTATTTATTTAGTTATTGCAATCAGTCCTCCATATTACAATATCATTCTTTGTTGAGTCCCCTTCTCGAAATCCCGTCAATTTTTCTCAACAATCTCCCGTTCCCGGACAGGAAATATTTTACAAACACTATTGAAAAGGAACCTTTTCCCGGTTCTCGACCTAAATTTTAAGCGGTTCCCGATATCAGTTCCCGTGCATTTTTATTGTCGACGATCCCTTCCCCGCTCACCTAAAAGTCTAACCTGCATGCTTCCCGCTCACTTCAAAGCCGCCCGCGAACCGCACTGAGATATACAATAGTTCCCCGTTTGAATATGGCGAGCTTTTAATTTGGTAATATCACAGACTTTGGGCTTCGGGCTCCAATCTTTTTAAACATGTGGCTCCGGACTCCAAAACTAAGGACCCAACACAAGAACTGCGGATTCCATCATTAGGTGCTTCGCACTCCAACACATGGATACCGGGCTCCACTCACTTGGCTACGGGCTGCACTCACCGGGCTCCGGGCTCCAACACAAGGACACGGGGCTCCACTCAATGGACTCCGGGCTCCACATCCTTTGAACTCCGAGTTCTCAGCGGGTTGTGATATTACCCCATTTTAAGCTAATATTCGAAATTTCGCTCTTGACAAATAAGAAGTAGCGTAGTTTTCACGAAAAAATTAAGCACATTTCAGAACAGAGATTTCTGTGTAAAATTTAAGTCCCTTCTAGGAAATAACTGCTTAAATTCTGAATAGGCACCAAAGTCCTGTCTACACGATTAAGGTACAGTCTACACTTTTTTTTTATTATTTATAAGTCCGTAACCTTTCGGAACATGTATACGGTGACAAAAATCTCCATAGACTTTTAATGGGAAGGCCCCGGTCACGTGGTATTTTTGTTCTATCCGGCTTTGCGCGCCCCGTCCATGTATAGTTTAAACACAGCTAATACGACATTTTCCCTGGTTTAGGACGTATTTCGTCCCAAATTAGCAAAAAAAAAATAAAAATAATAAATAAATAAAAATAAACCGCAAATCCACAAATTTTCTGTTTTTCAGAGACTTGCCTTGCCAGACTAAAAACTGAAAAGGGGTTGGGTGGGGTGGGGGTTGGGTCATGCCCTAAAATGTTGTTGGAGCTCTCTATGGTGACATGATTCACACCGCAAAAATAGCCCGATGTAGGGGGTTTAAGTTGTTGCGATTTAATGTGTTACCACTGGGAAATAAGTATCACACAGCCCATGCCGAGATTTTCTCATTCAAAAGGTTCAGTTTTCCAATTTTTCGGTGATAATGACTTTCCTTTCAACTGGTAATTGAAACTGTATGGCTAAGCTGTAAAATTTATCATTCAGTTTCGAGATGTCGTTTCTATGGCAATTGTCCTTCACGCCAATTTGCTTTTGTCTTATCAAATCACCCATAAAAGTATCGATAATATGTTTCTGTGATGCTACAACGGACTGTAAAGCTTCGCACGTGTGGAGTTGATAAACAAGCCAAGGATAAGAGTGTTAAGCCTAAGGAAGTCTTTAAAATCAAAGCAGCTAAACAAAAGAAAGTAATTATGCCCAAAAGGACATCAACAAACAAAGACAGAGAAAAGAAATTCATCGAGTCAAAGGTAAAGAAACCAACCTCCAAAAACCAGCAGCTAAGAAACCTACAACAAAGCCAGTCGGAAGGGACGCTAAATCTCATTAAAAGACAAAAACTACAGCTCAAAAGAAAGTCAAGACACCAAAGAAGAAGTGAAGTCAGGAGCTACACAGGCAAACAAAAGCCCTTTTAAGGGCTACCAAACGTCCCGAAAAGAGATTAAGTTATATTTACAATTTTCAAATTCAAAAATAGTTTTTCCGTATCCTCTTTCTTACTTATTTCACTTTTATTTATTTATTTATTTATGTATGTATTTATTGCAATCAGTCCTCCATATTACAATTTCATTCTTTGTTGAGTCCCCTTCTCGAAATTCCGTCATTTTTTTATCAACAGTCTCCCGTTCCCGGACGGGAAATATTTTACAAACACTATTGAAAGAATCATTTTCCCGGTTCTCGACCTCAATTTTAAGCGGTTCCCGATATCAGTCCTGTACACGTTTTCCCGTGCATTTTTATTATCGACGATCCCTTCCCCGCTCACCTAAAAGTCTAACCTGCATGCTTCCCGCTCACTTCAAAGCCGCCCGCGAACCGCACTGAGATATACAATAGTTCCCCGTTTGAATATGGCGAGCTTTTAATTTGGTAATATCACAGACTCTTGGCTTCGGGCTCCAATCTTTTTAAACATGCGGCTCCGGACTCCAAAACTAAGGACCCAACACATGATCTGCGGACTCGAACATAGGGTGCTTCGGGATCCAACACAAGAATACCGGGCTCAACTCACTGGGCTACCGGCTGCACTCACCGGGCTCCGGGATCCAACACAAAGACACGGGGCTCCACTCAATGGACTCCGGGCTCCACATCCTTTGAACTCCGAGTTCTCAGCGGGTTGTGAATTACCCCATTTTAAGGTAATATTCGAAATTTCGCTCTTGACAAATAAGAAGTAGCGTAGTTTTGACGAAAGAATTAAGCACATTTCAGAACAGAGATTTCTGTGTAAAATTTAAGACCCTACAAGGAAATAACTGCTTAAATTCTGAATATGCACCAAAGTCTTGTCCACACGTATAAGGTACAGTCTTCACTTCTTTTTTTTTTTTTTTTTTTTTGATAAGTCTGTAACCTTTGGGACATGTATAAGGTGACAAAAATCTCCATAGACTTTTAATGGGAAACATCACGTTTGACCTCGAAGGCCCCGGCCAAGTGGTGTTTTTGTTCTATCTGGCATTGCGCGCCCCGTCCATGTAAAGTATAGACACAGCTAATACGTCATTTTCCCTGGTTTAGGATGTAGGTCGTCCAAAATTAACAAAAAAGTAAATAAATAAATAAATATAAATAAACCGCAAATTTTCTGCTTTTCAGAGACTTTCCCTGCTAGACTGAAAACGGAAAGGGGTGGGGTTTTGGGGGGTCATGCCCTTAAATGTTGTTGGAGCTCTCTATAGTGACATGATTCACACCACAAAACTAGCCCGATGTAGGGGTTTAAGTTGTTGCGATTTCATGTGTCACCACTGGGAAATAAATATCACACAACCAATGCCGAGATTTTCTCATTCAAAAGGTTCGGTTTTCCAATTTCTTGGTGATAATGACTTTCCTTTCAACTGGTAATGGAAACTGTATGGCCTAGCTGGAAAATTTATCATTCAGTTTAATGATGGCAATTGTCCTTCACACCAATTTGCAATTGTCTTATCAAATCACTCATGAAAAAATCCATATATGTTTCTGTGATGCTAAAACGGACTGTAAAGCTTGGCACGTGAGGAGTAGATAAACCAGCAAAGGATAAGAGTGTTGAGAACGTGTTTTCTATTTGGTTTGTCTCCCGAGACATGTCCTTTAGTTCGATGTATTGCGTAAAATCCGTGTTTTCTATTTGGGTTGTCTCCCGACTCATCTCCTTTAGTTCAATGTGTTGTGTAAAGCCGATGTTTTCCATTTGGTTTGTCTCCCGAGACATGTCCTTTAGTTCGATGTGTTGTGTAAAGCCCGTGTCTTCTATTCGGTTTGTCTCCCGAGACATGTCCTCTAGTTCGATGTGTTTTGTAAAGCCCGTGTTTTCTATTAGGATTGTCTCCCGAGACATGTCCTTTAGTTCGATGTGTTTTGTAAATCCCGTATTTTTTATTTGATTTGTCTCCCGAGACATGTCCTGTAGTTCGATGTATTGTGCAAAAATCGTGTTTTCTATTTGGTTTGTTTCCCGTTACATGTCCTCTAGTTCGATATGTTGTGTAAAGCCCGTGTTTTCTGTTTGGTTTGTCTCCCGAGACATGTCCTTTAGTTCAATGTGTTGTGTAAAGCCGGTGTTTTCCATTTGGTTTGTCTCGTGAGACATGTCCTTTAGTTCGATGTGTTGTGTGAAGCCCTATTTTTCCATTTGTTTTGTCTACCGAGACATGTCCTTTAGTTCGATGTGTTCTGTAAAGCCCATGTTTTCTATTTGGTTTGTCTCCCGAGACATGTCCTTTAGTTCGATGTGTTGTATAAAGCCCATGTTATCTATTTGGTTTGTCTCACGGTACATGTCCTTTAGTTCGATATGTTGTGTAAAGCCCGCGTTTTCTGTTTGGTTTGTCTCCCGAGACATGTCCTTTAGATCGATGTGTTGTGTAAAGCCCATGTTTTCTATTTGGTTTGTCTCCGGAGACATGTCCTTTAGTTCGATGTGTTGTGTAAAGGCCGTGTTTTCTATTTGGTTTCTTTGCCGAGACACGTCCTTTAGTTCGATGTGTTGTGGAAAGCCCGTGTTTTCTATTTGGTTTGTCTCCCGAGACATGTCCTTTAAATTGATGTGTTGTGGAAAGCCCATGTTTTCTACTTGCTTTGTCTCCCGAGACATGTCCTTTAGTTCGATGTGTTGTGTAAAGCCCGTTTTTCCATTTGGTTTGTCCCCTTAGACACGTCGTTTAGTTCGATGTGTTGTGTAAAGCCCGTGTTTTCTTTTTGGTTTGTCTCCCAAGACATTTTCCTTTAGTTCGATGTGTTGTGTAAAGCCCATGTTTTCTGTTTGATTTGTCTCCCGTTACATGTCCTTTAGTTCAATGTGTTGTATAAAGCCCTTGTTTTCCATTTGGTTTGTCTCCCGACACATGTCCTTTAGTTCGATGTGTTGTAAAAAGCCACTGTTTTCAATTTGGTTTGTCTCCCGAGACATGTCCTTTAGTTCGATGTGTTGTGTAAAGCCCATGTTTTCTATTTGGTTTGTCTCCGCAGACATTTCCTTTAGTTCGATGTGTTGTGTAAAGCCAGTGTTTTCTAATGGTTTTTCTACCTACACATGTCCTTTAGTTCGATGCGTTATAAAAAGCCCGTGTTTTCTATTTGGTTTGTCTCCCGAGACATGTCATTTAATTCGATGTGTTGTGTAAAGCCCATCTTTTCTGTTTGGTTTGTCTCCCCTGATATGTCCTTTAGTTCGATGTGTTGTGTAAATCCCATGTTTTCTATTTGGTTTGTCTATCGAGACATGTCCTTTAGTTCGATGTGTTACGTTAAGGCCGTGATTCTATTTGGTTTCTCTCCCGAGACATGTCCTTTAGTTCGATGTGTTGTGTGAAGCCCGTGTTGTCTATTTGGTTAGTCTCAAAAGACATCTCTTTTAGTTCGATGTGTTTCGTAAAGCCCATGTTTTCTATTTTTTTTCTCCCGAGACATGTCTTTTAGTTCGATGTGTTGTGTTAAACCCGTGTTTTCTATTTTGTTTGTCTACCGAGACATGTCCTTTAGTTCGATGTGTTGTGTAAAGGCCGTGTTTTCTATTTGGTAGTCTCCCAAGACATGTCTTTTAGTTCGATGTGTTTCGTAAAGCCCATGTTTTCTGTTTGGTTTGTCTCCCGAGACATGTCTTTTAGTTCGATGTGTTGTGTAAAACCCGTGTTTTCTATTTGGTTTGTCTACCGAGACATGTCCTTTACTTCGAAGTGTTGTGTAATGCCCGTGTTTTCTCTTTGGTTTGTCTCCAGAGACATGTCCTTTAGTTCGATGTGTTATGTAAAGCCCATGTTTTCTATCTGGTTTGTGTCCCCAGACATGTCCTTTAGTTCGATGTGTTGTGTAAAGCCCGTGTTTTCTATTTGGTTTCTTTCCCGAGACATGTCCTTTAGTTCGATGTGTTGTGTAAAG
>MJUU01011522.1:81825-96850 GCA_002080025.1 Modiolus philippinarum
TTCTATTTGGTTTCTTTCCCGAGACATGTCCTTTAGTTCGATGTGTTGTGGAAAGCCCGTGTTTTCTATTTGGTTTTTCTCCCGAGACATGTCCTTTAGTTCGATGTGTTGTGTAAAGCCCGTGTTTTCCATTTGGTTTGTCTCCTTAGACATGTCCTTTAGTTCGATGTGTTGTGTAAAGCCCATGTTTTCTATCTGGGTTTTCTCCCGAGACATGTCATTTAGTTCGATGTGTTGTGTAAATCCTATGTTTTCCATTTGCTTTGTCTCCCGAAACATGTCCTTTAGTTCGATGTGTTGTGTAAAGCTTGTGTTTTCTATTTGGTTTGTCTCTTTAGACATGTCCTTTAGTTCGATGTGTTGTGTAAAGCCCATGTTTCTTTGTGCTTTGTCTCCCGAGACATTTCCTTTAGTTCGATGTGTTGTGTAAAGCCCGTGTTTTCTAATGGTTTGTCTCCCGACACATGTCCTTCAGTTCGATGTGATATATAAAGTCCATGCTTTCTATTTGGTTCGACTCCCGAGACATGTCCATTAGTTCGATGTGTTGTGTAAAGCCGTGTTTTCTATTGTATGTCTCCCAAGACATGTCCTTTAGTTCGATATTTTGTGTAAAGCCCATGTTTTCTATCTGGTTTGTCTCCCAAGACATGTCCTTTAGTTCGATGTGTTGTGTAAAGCCCGTGTTTTCTATTTGGTGTGTCTCCCGAGACATGTCCTTTACTTTGATGTGTTGTGCAATTCCAATATTTCCTATTTGGTTTGTCTCCCGAGACATGTCCTTAAGTTCAATGTGTTGTGTAATCCCCGTGTTTTCTATTTGGTTTGTCTCCCGATATATCTCCTTTAGTTCGATGTGTTGTGTAAGGCCCATGTTTTCTATTTGGTTTGTCTTCCGAGACATGTCCTTTAGATTGATGTATTGTGTAAAGCCCATGTTTTCTATTTGGTCCTTTAGTTCGATGTGTTATGTAAAAACGGTGTTTTCTATTTGGTTTGTTTCCCGAGACAGTCCTTTAGTTTGATGTGTTGTGTAAAGCCCGTGTTTTCTATTTGGTTAGTCTCCCGAGACATGTCCTTTAGTTCGATGTGTTTCGTAAAGCCCGTGTTTTCTATTTGGTTTGTCTGCCGAGAAATGTCCTTTAGTTCGATATGTAGTATAAAACCATTGTTTTCTATTTTGTTTGTCTCCCGAGACATGTTCTTTAGTTCGATGTGTTGTGTAAAGCCCGTGTTTTCTATTTGTTTTGTCTCCCGAGACATGTATTTTAGTTCAATGTGTTGTGTAAAGCCCGTGTTTTCCATTTGGTTTGTCTCCTTAGACATGTCCTTTAGTTCGATGTGTTGTGTGAAGCCTATGTTTTCTTTTTGGTTTGTCTCCCGAGACATTGTCCTTTAGTTCGATGTGTTGTGTAAAGCCCATCTTTTCTATTTGGTTTGTCTCCCGGTACATTTCCTTTAGTTCAATGTGTTGTATAAAGCCCTTGTTTTCCATTTGGTTTGTCTCCCGACACATGTCCTTTAGTTCGATGTGTTGTGTAAAGCCAATGTTTTCTATTTGGTTTGTCTGCAGAGACATGTCCTTCAGTTCGATGTGTTGTATAAAACCATTGTTTTCTCTTTGGTTTGTCAGCCGAGACATGTTCTTTAGTTCCATGTGTTGTGTAAAGCCCATGTTTTCCATTTGGTTTGTCTCCTTAGACATGTCCTTTAGTTCGATGTGTTGTGTAAAGCTCATGCTTTCTTTTTGGTTTGTCTGCCGAGACATTGTCCTGTAGTTCAATGTGTTGTATAAAGCCCTTGTTTTCTATTTGGTTTGTCTCCCGACACATGTCCTTCAGTTCGATGTGTTGTGTAAAGACCATGTTTTCTATTTGGAATCTCTCCCGAAAACATGTCCTTTAGCTCGTGTTTTCTATTGGTTTGTCTCCGGAGACATTTCTTTTAGTTCGATGTGTTGTGTAAAGCCCGTGTTTTCTAATGGTTTTTCTCCCGACAGATGTCCTTTAGTTCCATGTGTTATATAAAGCCCGTGTTTTCTATTTGGTTTGTCTTCCAAGACATGTCATTTAGTTCGATGTGTTGCGTAAAGCCCATATTTTCTATTTGGTTTGTCTCCCCAGAAATGTCATTTAGTTCGATGTGTTGTGTAAATCCCGTGTTTTATATTTGGTTTTTGTCCCGAGACATGTCCTTTAGGTCGATGTGTTATGTAAAGCCAGTGTTTTTTATTTGGTTTGTCTCCCGAGACATGTCCTTTAGTTCGATGTTTTGTGTGAAGTCAGTGTTTTCTATTTTGTTAGTCTCCCGAGACATGTCCTTTAGTTCGATGTGTTTCGTAAAGCCCGTGTTTTCTATTTGATTTGTCTCCCGAAACATGTCCTTTAGTTCGATGTGTTGTGTAAAACCCGTGTTTTCTATTTGGTTTGTCTACCGAGACATGTCTTTTACTTCGATGTGTGTGTAATGCCCGTGTTTTCTATTTGGTTTGTCTCCTGAGACATGTCCTTTAGTTCGATGTGTTGTGTAAAGCCCATCTTTTCTATCTGGTTTGTCTCCCGAGACATGTTCTTAAGTTCGATGTGTTGTGTAAAGCCTATGTTTTCTGCTTGCTTTGTCTCCCGAGACATGTCCTTTAGTTCGATGTGTTGTGTAAAGCCCGTGTTTTCTATTTGGTTTGTCTACTTAGACATGTCCTTTAGTTCCATGTGTTGTGTAAAGCCCATGTTTTCCATTTGGTTTGTCTCTCGAGACATGTCCTTTACTTCGATGTGTTGTATAAAGCCCTTGTTTTTCATTTGGCTTTTTCCCGAGACATGTCCTTTACTTCGATGTGTTGTATAAAGCCCGTGTTTTCTATTGGTTTGTCTCCCGACACATGTCCTTATGTTCGATGTGTTATATAATGCCCATGCTTTGTATTTGGTTGGACTTCCGAGATATGTCCTTTACTTCGATGTGTTGTATAAAGCCCGTGTTTTCTATTAGTTTGTCTCCCGACACATGTCCTTATGTTTGATGTGTTATATAAAGCCCATGCTTTCTATTTGGTTGGACTTCCGAGACATGTACTTTAGTTCGATGTGTTGCGTAAAGCCGTCTTTCTATTGTGTGTCTCCCGAGACATGTCTTTTAGTTCGATGTGTTGTGTAATGCCCGTGTTTTCTATTTTGTTTGTCTCCCGAGACATATCATTTAGTTCGATGTGTTGTGTAAAGCCCATGTTTTCTATTTGGTTTGTCTCCCCAGAAATGTCATTTAGTTCGATGCGTTGTGTAAATCCCGTGTTTTATATTTGGTTTGTGTCCCGAGACATGTCCTTTAGGTCGATGTGTTATGTAAAGCCCGTGTTTTCTATTTGGTTTGTCTCCCGAGACATGTCCTTTAGTTCGATGTTTTGTGTGAAGCCAGTGTTTTCTATTTTGTTAGTCTCCCGAGACATGTCCTTTAGTTCGATGTGTTTCGTAAAGCCCGTGTTTTCTATTTGGTTTGTCTCCCGAAACATGTCCTTTAGTTCGATGTGTTGTGTAAAACCCGTGTTTTCTATTTGGTTTGTCTACCGAGACATGCCTTTTACTTCGATGTGTGTGTAATGCCCGTGTTTTCTATTTGGTTTGTCTCCTGAGACAAGTCCTTTAGTTCGATGTGTTGTGTAAAGCCCATCTTTTCTATCTGGTTTGTCTCCCGAGACATGTTCTTAAGTTCGATGTGTTGTGTAAAGCCTATGTTTTCTGTTTGCTTTGTCTCCCGACACATGTCCTTCAGTTCGATGTGTTGTGTAAAGACCATGTTTTCTATTTGGAATCTCTCCCGAAAACATGTCCTTTAGCCCGTGTTTTCTATTGGTTTGTCTCCGGAGACATTTCTTTTAGTTCGATGTGTTGTGTAAAGCCCGTGTTTTCTATTTGGTTTGTCTACTTAGACATGTCCTTTAGTTCCATGTGTTGTGTAAAGCCCATGTTTTCCATTTGGTTTGTCTCTCGAGACATGTCCTTTACTTCGATGTGTTGTATAAAGCCCTTGTTTTTCATTTGGCTTTTTCCCGAGACATGTCCTTTACTTCGATGTGTTGTATAAAGCCCGTGTTTTCTATTGGTTTGTCTCCCGACACATGTCCTTATGTTCGATGTGTTATATAAAGCCCATGCTTTGTATTTGGTTGGACTTCCGAGACATGTCCTTTACTTCGATGTGTTGTATAAAGCCCGTGTTTTCTATTGGTTTGACTCCCGACACATGTCCTTATGTTTGATGTGTTATATAAAGCCCATGCTTTCTATTTGGTTGGACTTCCGAGACATGTACTTTAGTTCGATGTGTTGCGTTAAGCCGTGTTTTCTATTGTATGTCTCCCGAGACATGTCTTTTAGTTCGATGTGTTGTGTAATGCCCGTGTTTTCTATTTTGTTTGTCTCCCGAGACATGTCCTTTAGTTGGATGTGTTGTGTAAAGCCCATGTTTTCTAATTGGTTTGTCTCCCGAGAAATGTCCTTTAGTTCGATGTGTTGTGTAAAGCCCGTGTTTTCTATTTGGTTTGTCCCCCGAGACATGTCCTTTAGTTTGATGTGTTGTGTAAATCCAATATTTCTATTTGGTTTGTCTCCCGAGACATGTCCTTAAGTTCAATGTGTTGTGTAATCCCCGTCTTTTCTATTTGGTTTGTCTCCCAATAATCAAAGAAAAAAATCCCATCAAAATCTGATAAAAAACTAGAAAAACTGTGAGCAAAGCTCACTGATATATACCCCCTGCTCCACCAATGTGTTGATGTTGAGAAATGGATTTTAACGCAAAACTTACCGAAAATTTTGATATAACGATTATCTTTATGGACTTTTTCATCTTTACTTTCAGATAAATGTAAGGTGAAAACTGTTCAACCTGTTAAGAGAAAACTCTTTGTGTCATCAAACAACAATGATGCTGAAATAACAAATGGTAAATAACTGAATAGGTAAAAACTGGGTTCTTAAATAAACACTTATTAAAACTTTTCAGGAAATTTACCAAAGTTGGAACAGTAATAAAAATTCTGAAAGATTTTATTATTATGCATCTATAGACTATATGCAACAATTATTAGAATGATAAAGTTTTCTCAGTTAAATAAATCTCTTATTGTCACTGGTGAAAATAAAGGATATTGGAAATGACAGGGTTATATACTCCATATCCTTTTGTAAAATATTATATATTTTTTTTATTTCAAGCAATGTCAAGGTCAAAATGTTTATAACTATGGTACTGCTAGAAAGCTCTCTTCAAACTGAAGTCGCATACCAAATATAAACACCCTATCAATAAACAACAAACTTCTAGAAGCAAGGAAGTTTTTAAAAAACATGCCCTCAGGGCAAGGTCAAGTTAGAAATGTCTAATAATATGGTGCCGCCAGAATGCTATCATCATAACAGTCACATACCAAATATGAACATCCTTCCACTAAATGTCTACCTTCTAAAGGCAAGGTTAAAGTTACTTAAAACATAGAAAGCAGCCACAGCCTGCTAAGGTCACCTCGTTGCGAAGCATTGTCACATTTAAAATTTTCAGTAAACAGGAATGGACTATAATCATTCTTTTTAATGGATTCATTCATGCATGAAATATAGGTTACAGTCAGCATCCCAAGCATGCATTGTTGTGTGCACACAATATTTAACAATTAACATATGAAATAATGTTCTAAAAAAATATCAAATAGCAATATTTCACCTTTAACATGTATAACATGGTTAATCTTACCTCTGTATTAAATTTCAGGAAATTCAAAAGTCTCAGTGCACCAAGTTGTCATGGATATTTTGGGGAATACATCTGAAGTTGAGTCTTTTATAAAGTACAGGAAGTTGGCTAAAGAACATCCAACACACAGGTCATTCCATGATAAATACGACATTTCCCTGGCAAAAGTACAAACTAATATTTCAAAACACCATAATATGCTTAAAAAAAGTGCATTGTCACCTGGAAGAGAATCTATCAAAAACAATGTGAAAAGCTAATGAAGCACTGGGGAATGTATTTTTTCTGAAATCTGGTCCTGTTTACATATGTGACATAAGTAGTTTTATAAGTCACCATTCTGTCTCTATTTATAAGAATTAAGAAATTTATTAATTCATTTTTTCTATAAAACAAGATAGTCTTTGGCTTAAATTTTATTTAAGGTAGATCGACTCTAAAACACGGCGCATTCGATTGGCGCATTTGCGAAACACGAGTCGGATGCGGAATTGACTTGATTTTCAAGCCGGAATGTTCCTTTATTGGCCTTTTCATTGTGACGTCATAATAGATTGGCATACACTTTCCAGCGAATTAGCCCCCCTTTCCCGTAAAAATTGTCTATTTCGTCTATTAAGTAAAATATCGCTCTTGATCAAACGGTGACATAATATTTTTTTCGCTCATCATGTAGCTGAAGTTTGTATCTCTGAAATATCAAAAAATAAAAAAAAATCTGTCTGGTAATTTTTTCATATGAAAGCTAAATAAGAGGGGGCCGGCCCTTTTTCGGGATGCCGGGATTGGGTGTTTTTAAGCCCGGGATTTCGGGATTTTTATGATTTAAGCCCGGGATTTCGGGAAATTTATTCACCGGGAATCGGGATTTCATCAGTCTTTAAGTTTCTTTGAAGTTCGGGATTTCGGGATTTAGAAAATATAAAGTCGGGATTCCGGGCCCCCCCCCTCAAATAATAAGTGTTCTCGCAGTTTCCTATATATTCTTTGTAAATATAGCTGAAAAATACTGAATTTGGCCTGATTTTCAAAGCCCGATGTCAGGAAAAGATGACCGGTGACATATCATTTTTATTTTATTTTTGGAACATATGAGATAAGACCTACAAAATATCTTAGAATAAAAAAATTCTGTCTGAGATTTTAATTAGGCTCGAACTACCTTAAATTTTCTTGAATTAGTGTAAATATAGGTATTGTTAAATTTGCAAATCCTATTAGTTTAATTTAGGACTGTCTGCTCCATTAGGCACTCGCTATATATATTTAGTTCGATGCCCGAGACTAGTAAATTGAGCTTCGGACTAGTAATTTTTTTGAACCAATAGTCCAACTGGACTAGGAAGAATTTTCAGTTGTAGAAATTTCATATTGCATTTTCTAGACAATATGCTAATTAAATCTACATTGAAGTGAGATATTTTTTTTGGTTAAAAATTTGCAAAAAGTGCACATCTGTGGAAAATTTTCTATGCAATTATTTATGTGTTTGCAATTTCACTTAGGAACTTAAATGTTTAATATTGACTAAATAAACAATTAATTAATTGGTGTTCACATTTAACATCCACCTCCAGAGGCAAAGCCTATGAGTGAGCGAGGAAAACAAGCAGAAAACTTCAAACATGCTTTATGTTTTTCATTGTTTTGAGTAAGTTGTTAATTTGATGAAATTTGTAGAATTTTTATAATTAGTACGAAGAATGACACAAAAGATTCTAATAAGGCTAGTACATAGGGATTGAGTTTCCAAAACTTACAGATGAAGTCAAATAAGAACTAGAGCTGCCGCTCATTGAATCCTAGTGTGTGTTGACACAATTCAAGTATAAACACTATGATATACCTCCCCTTTTTTTCCAGAATATATTCAAAGTTCAAAAACACCATAATTACAATAAGGTGATTCCAATATACCCCCAAACTTTGTTGCGGGGTGTATGATAAGATTTAATGGTAATTATACCGTAAAAGCAGGAAATAAACGTAACTGGGTTCGTTTTTTATTTTGAAAATTTTCACTAACCTACAAGGCAGGTTGATGCCGGGCGTTCATGTTAAACCTATAATAATTTGGGATGGCCATATTATTATATACATGTACCAGGATGGCCATATTATATATTCTTAATTTACAGATGTATATGTAAGCCTGTTTTTGATTGGATGACATTCCTTGAATGTCAACATATATAGGTTATATCAGAAAAGAGTTACTTTTTTCGCATATTTCATTTCACCAGCGCTGTTAATCAGAATATAAATGTAATGCAGGTTACAAACGGGATATATAGCGTGACGTTCCCTATTAATAATATTAATCACCATGTATCATCCGTACACAGGATATAGGTACCAGGACTGGTTTTCGTTTCAATTTCAATGATATCTATCATTAGTGTACAGTGGTACCAGAGTATAGCTACCAAGTAGCTATAAACTGGATCCACGTACAGTAATGGTAACCATCATTGAAATTCAAATGACCAGAGGCTCACAGAGGAGCCTGTATCGCTACCTGGTTTTCAATATCTATTTGGAAACCAAATTTTATTGAATTCAGACAACGTTGAATTTTCTTGCCTTATTTGGTGGCAATTTTGAAAATGGCAGGCAACGAACAATATTCAACATCAGTTTTGAAGTTGCCACATCAATACCTCTTTGGAAACCAAATTTCATTGAAATAAGACAATGTTGATTTTCCTGCCTTTTTGGTGGCCATTTTGAAAATGGCGGTAAACAAACAATTTTCACAAAAGTTTTGAAGTCGCAACATCAATATCTATTTGGAAACCAAATTTCATTGAAATCAGACAATGTTGAATTTTCCCGCCCTTTTTTGGCGGCCATTTTGAAAATGGAGGTCAACAAACTATTTTCAACACCAGTTTTAAATTCGCCACAGTATGGCAAACATTTCATTATTTTACACTTAACCTTCATCTTCTATAGTTTTGGAAATAAAAGACAAAAAATACAATAATTTTAAAAATTCGGTGAAAAAAGGGCAATTACTACTACAAGGGGTTTGGGATTTTCTTCAAAATTTCAGGATGGGTGGATCTTGATATGCTGAACATTTTTGCAATTAAAGGTTGACCTCTATCTGTTATAGTTTTTCAAATAAAAAATATAATACAATTTTGAAAATTTTAAGGAAAAAGGGCAATTACTCCAAGACAGGTTTTCAGATTTTCTTCAGAATTGCAGGGCAGGTAGATCTTGCCATGCTGATTAATTTTACTCCGTCAGATTTTTGATATCTGTAACGGTTTTTGAGTTATTTGCAAAATACAACAATTTTCCCCTATGTTCTATTTTCAGTAACAGCAGCCATGTTGTTTGATCCTCTGACTAATCAAACACAATTTTGAAACTACATACCCTGGTGATGATTCAGGCCAAGTTTGGTTACAATTCGCCCAGCAGTTTCAGAGAAGATTTTGGAAATTGTTGACGGACGGACGGACAGAAGGACGACGGACGCAAAGTGATGGCAAAAGCTCACTTGGCCTTTTAGGCCAGGTGAGCTAAAAACCAGTCCTGGTACCTAGCTGTGTACGGATGATACACGGTGTTAATAGGAAACAAAAAAAAAATTCATGTGCAACATATTTTCATTAATTTTCAATCCCGTATTTGGTCTTTTTGTTGACATTGGTAAAGTCCAGATCAGGTTTTGATGGGATGGTACGTATCATTAATTTAATATGTACATGTAACCTGAGCAGCTGTACATTGTGTATATTTAAATGACAAGGAGAATAAAATTAATGATTTTTTTTTAATACAATATAGTAACTGGCTGGGTTATATGTTTGTAAAAATTACCAAGGTCATATAGCAGATCATCTATTATAACCGATTAACACTGTATGGTAAAATATAGTTAATAATAATAAATCTGACACTAAAAAAACAACAAATTGTCCGGATAAATTTATACTGTTAACCTATCATTAATTGTTACCAAAATGTACATTTTTTCTCCAAAATTAAATCTTTTAGGCCAAGATTGAATTTTTATTGTTCTAAAATTATATGTTTTATTATTGCATTGCTTATGTCTTGTATATTAGGCCACATCAAATTAATTAATAGATTCTCATTCCCACCCGCCCCATTTTTTTCTAAGCTGAATTTCTTTTTATTTTCAATTATTCAGATATTTTCTTTAAATTCATATCAATTTCAGTGAAAATCAGTAAAAAATATCAAATAAAACCCTCCCTCTGCCCCCAGATTTTTCATTACAGGTGGATGAGAGTCTACAAATAAACTTGATGGGGCCTTATATGTTGTCAACCCATAAGGCCAAGACAAGTTATTTCTGTGTTTGGCGTCAGCGCACGCATTGAGAATTTGTGATTTTAAACAAAACAAACAAAATATCTTTTTAATATTAGCAGTTAAAATGGTAGTTTAAGCACAAATTAAGGAGACGACAAATATTTATTCCTAAAAGAAATTATTTGAAAGGACAAACATGAACTGGAATGGGGAAAAAACTGAGCGATATTTAAAATTTATTTTTACTAGTTTCAACTGAATAATGAAAATTGACTTTTAATGAACATTGGTCATATCAAAGTACGTGTTATTTTCCAAAAATTCTTTTCTTGTTTATTGTTTTGTTATTTGTTTGTTTGCCTCATGCCCTCCTTCATTTCAAAAATTAAGTTGACACCAAACAGAGAATTAAATTGGTTTGGCCTAAGGGTATAAAGTAGCATTAATAAAGATTTACTATTGTCAGAATTGTTTGTTTCCTCAAACCCAACTCCGCCAATGCCAGGGGGAAAACCAATTTTACAACAAATTTCAACAACATGAATTTTTAATGCAGAAAAAATAATTTGTGATAAGTTAAGAAATGGTGAGACAGGAATTTTAAGGGATTCACTAAGTTTTGATAATAAGGGAATGCATTTTCAGTACTTAAGTAAGAACGGTACTGCTTCCTTGAGACAGTTTTCATCATTCCTATCAAACCTTAGTAGTAAGTTTTAAGGGGAACACATGTGTCACTTGCAAAATAATGCAACAAATAATTCTAAGCATGCAAGAGATCCCAGTTCCTCTTACTCCATGCCAAATTGCAGGAGGCAGTGATATGTGGCGTCTGAGAAAAACATGACAGAAATTTCAAGACTCGAAAAATATTATAAGTTTGGTCAAACAGGAAGTGGGCATTATGCAAGAGATCCAAAACTCTATTACACTTTATAGGTCCCCATACAGACACACCATGCTGAAATATAGACAGCTGGGATACATTGTAGTTCCTAATTAGCCAAAAACTGCAATTTACCCCTATGTTCTATTTTTAGCAATGGCGGCCATGTTTTTTGACCAAGCAACTAATTGAACATAACTTTGAGAAGTCATACCCTCCTAGATAGCAAGACCAAATTGGGCCAACGTTGGTTTATGGTTGGCATGGTTGGCAGATGGTTGGCGTTGGTATATCTACGTAGATCCAACGTTGGGCCAACGTGATGGAACCAACTTGTTGGCTTCCTTACATTGATCCAACGTTGGGCTAATGTTACGTACCCAACATGTTGGTTTACCTACATAGAACCAATGTTGGGCCAATTGAATTCAAACAACAGTTGGTACTCATATACAGATCTAACGTTGGGCCAACGTGATGAAGCCAACCGTTAGTGTTCCAACATAGAGCCGACGCTGGGCCAATACAATGCAACCAACCGTTGGTGCTCCTTAATAGATCTAACGTAGTGTCAACGTTCTTAAGCCAACCGTTGGTGTTCCAACATAGAACAAACTTTGATCCAAAATTACGTAGCCAACGGTTGGTTTTACAACAAAGATCTAACAATGGGCTATAAATATTTGGTAGCCAACAATGTTTTCAAACGATTTTGACGGCTGGAGCTTCTGATCAAGACCTTATGTTTGTTGAAACAAGTGTGTTTTTACTAATTATCTAAATATTTTGAATTCATGTTTATTTTTTGTATGTTATGTACTAACTATCGTTATGATTGTATGCTTCAGTTTGTAATTGAAATTGTCTTTGAATTAATAAAGATATTGGAAGAAGAGAACTAGAGGTTGCAAGTTTTAAATGAAACAAGTGCCTGTGTGTGTTTATAGTTGTTGTACTGTGCCATCACAGATCATGCTGAGTTTAGGATAAAATTAACCCCCAAAATGGTAAATTTCAACAGGAACCAGCCTTTTTGGACCTTTGTAATGAACTTTTTTGAAGGGTGAACTTGCCAGCGAATAGCCCGACCTTAAAGTTTCAGCTGCGGGATCGTGCACTTTATTTCGGGTTTTGTGTTTATGTTTTTGATAAGTCCGCACAATCCAGTTCCACATCTATATTGATTTGTACAAATGTAACAGAAAATATGTCCGTCAGGAAAATTTGTCCATACTGAATAAATCTCCTAGGAAGCTATATGTCCGGACATGGATTTTACTATGAATTTTTGTCGGTGGCAAGTGGCATAACAGTTCAATTCAATTCAATCAATTGTATTGATTAACAGGCTTCTCTTTCACAACAAAATAACTATAGGAAATATAGCAAATATATAATGGTTCATGTGGAAATATAGGTCAAAGTGACCTTATTTTGCCTAGATGCTGGCTTACCATTAGAGATGCATTCATATGAAAGGTTGCATGGTCCTACCCTTTACAATTACTTAGATATAAACAAAGTGACCTTATTTTGCCAAGATGCTGGTCTACCATTATAGAGATAATATGAAAGGTAAGACGGCCCTACAATGTATAATGATTAAAATCTGAACTTGTCCGTTCAAGCAGAAAATATAGTTCAAAGTGACCTAATTTTGCTTGTATGTGACTTCAGATATCAGAGATGCATGCATATATGCAAGGTGACATGAGCGTAACATGTAAAGTGACAGAGATCTGAGCCGGACGTTAACTTGAATGCAAGTCATTAAAGCGGAAAATATAGGTCAAAGTGACCTAAATTTACCTGTATGCTGACCTACCACCAGAGATGCATGCATATGCAAGGTTACATGATCCTTACATCTATAGTGACTGGGATTTGAAATCGTTCGAAAACTTGAAAGTAAGTCATTCAAGCGGAAAATACAGGTCAAAGTGACCTTATTTAGCCTGGATGCTACAATAAGAGATGCATGCAAATGCAAGATTACATGTCTTGTATAGTAACTCTGACGTAAACTTAATTGTAGGTCATTCATGAAGAAAATATATGTCAAAGTGACTAATTTTTCCTGGATGCTGACATGCCATCAGAGATGCATGTAAATGCAAGGTTATATGATCCTGCATAGTGACTGAGATCGGAGCTCGGACATAAACTTGAATGTAGGTCGTTCAAGCGCAAAATATAGGTCAAAATGACCTGATTGTGCCTGGATACTGACCTACCATCAGAGATGCACGCATATGGGACATTTTCAAATAAAGTCCACTTTTGCCTTCTGAAAAAAACACAAAAATAAACTTCATAAAAGAAAATTATGAAAACATGAAATATTCAATTGACAAATACAAACGGAAAACCATGAAATAGGAAATATCATTCACGCATCTAAATTACTCATCTTGTACCTTTAGTATTGTATATCTAGGAGATAAAATTTCTATAGAGATTTTCTTATAAAACTTGAAAAAATGTATGAAAATGTCAACTTTGCAACGGCAACTTCGCAACATTTACGAGGAGTGAATGACGCCGTTGCAAAGTGGACATTATCACACATTTAGCTGTCGAATCCGGTTTAAACCTGTTACTCTACTAATTGTTTTTATCTTAATTGCCAACAAGCATGCACTAGAATTTTTGAATTAATGCCTAAAAATGGGTAAAAGACTCAAATGGCCAGGTTGTTTTTTGTTAATGTTTTATGGGTTCCTTATTTAATGGACCTTTAACATAAATGGGTCTGTGTGGGCAGTAGAGAATATGCTTTTAAATTTCAAGGATGTGGGTAGAAAAGTGTAAGATGTCTAAATTTCACTGTTCTGGTACCCTCTTTTGAAAATATCACTAACAAAATTTAACTTCAAAAGTCCAGAAAAAATAAGGAAAAAATTCTTAACCAATTCATCTTTACCATTTCAAAGATCTTGGTCAAAAATCGTAGAATTGGTTGATTTCACAAAATATGTACATTTTTGAAAATGTCAAAAAAATCTGATGAATTTCAAAGTCTGGAAAAGTAAGTAAAAATTTCCTAAAAAATTCCATAAAGGCAGATGCACATCTTCAATATATATATAGAAACGTTCTGTAATGTTTCAAAGATCTAGGTTGAAAACTGTAGGAGGAGTTGATTTCACAAAATAGGTACCCTCTGTTGAAAACATCGGTAAAAATGACTAAGTTCCAAAGTCTGGAATTTCCAAAATAATTCCATAAAGGCAGATGCAAATTTTCAATACATATAAAAACATTCTGTTCAAAGATCTAGGTTGAAAACTGTGGGAGGAGTTGATTTCACAAAAACTAAGCGTCTTTTTGGACATTGGGCACCCTACTATTTCCCCGCCCGCCCAACATTCACCATACTATTACCCGGATTTGCACTCCGTGCAACCCGGCCAAAAATTGTAGTAGAGGTGCAGTATTATGCCCAATACATATGGAATATAGGACATTTTGTTTTTCATACGGACTTTATCACGGCCAGTATCAAGTGAGCCCGTTAAGCACAGAAGTCCTATTCAAAAATAAATAAAATATTATGTCGATTGTCGAGCAGAAGCTATATTTATATTTACTTACAGTGAAAAAGAAAATGGAAAATGTCAAAATTCGAAGAAAAAATATTTCTGGACAAAAAAATGACTTTTTTTATATAAAAAGTCACACATGCAAGGTTGCATAATCCTAACATGTATACATATATATATATAGTGACTGAGATCTGAACTCGGACGTAAACTAAGCTAGCATACATCATCATGATCATAGGAACTGCTTTGTCTATTGAAAGTACGCACAAATTCGAAAAAATCATCAACATTACCATTCGTATTTCGACATTATCAAATAAAAATGCTTAAATGTGCATTTCTATATTTAAGTTGGTATAAGTATTAGTTCACGTCTTTGATTTTGAAAGAGATGACATTCAATAAAGAAATGAATGACATCCTCGTATGGAGCACCACAGGAGATTTTTGGATGGTTTATAACAAGAATGGTTGCCAGACTATGTCTGAGTTTGGTATGAGGTTTAATTTTCTGACACCATCATTATAATATAGACTTATAAATACTCAAACCAAA
>MJUU01011523.1:0-17129 GCA_002080025.1 Modiolus philippinarum
AATGTATTTTTTATCGATAATTTGTTTGTTTACTTTAGTACACTTTTCTATTTCTACACCGGGAGGTGTGCGTGTTTAACATGATTTGATTGGATAGTGACGTCTCTGAGTAGTTATTTAAATCGTGACGTACGATGTTTGCTTGAAGTGGGAATTTCCAAGGTCATGTTCGCGCAGGTCAGTTAACTCGTCCATGCATTGTCCATACTGAATTTTGACGGTTTGTAATCAAGGCTTCAAAAATTTCCGTCTCGTGCGATCATCTAATTTCCCTTGTGTAAAATTTTATATTTCGGTCCGAACTGAAATTCAAGATTCATATTCATTAAGTACTGAAGTGAACACTGTAGCCTTTCAACACTAACTCCATGGAAGGGGAGGTTTTGAGACCAATTCAGCCGTTTTATAATCTGCTGTTTATACCAAATCAGGACCATTGTGGTTTACAATGATTGCTTCTGGACACTATCTCCATGGAAGTGGGGGGCTGAGACCAATTCAGCCGTTTTATAATCTGATGTTTATACCAAATCAGGACCATTGTGGTTTACAATGGTTGCTTCTGGACACTACCTCCATGGAAGGGGAGGTTTTGCGACCCATTCAGCCGTTTTATAAGTTACTGTTTATACCAAGTCAGCACCATTGTGGTTTACAATGGTTGCTTCTGGACACTACCTCCATGGAAGGGGAGGTTTAGAGACCAATTCAGCCGTTTTATAATCTACTGTTTATACCAAAGTCAGGACTATTGTGGTTTACATTCAGGGCGTTTTGCACTAGCTTTGTCATTTTTCCTTTATATTTTGGCTCTTGACAATTCCTCTCGGTAAAATTCTTTATATCTCTATTCACAGCGTAAAATACATCTAGTTTTTCGTTAAGTTTTTTCCGTCTCTTATTTTACTTATTTAAAATTTAGATCCATTAAAATACATACATTATGGAGAAATGTACAAAGGAGTTGATATGAGGGGAGAAGTAGGATTACTCAGTAGAAATATCAAAATTGATTCAGAGGACGCTGACACCAGTGATACATATGGGGGACATATCAAGGTAAATATTTGTAGATTCATTCAGAAGATGCTTACACCAGTGATACCTGTGGGTGACATATCAAGGTAAATATTTGTAAGATTAGTAAGTTGCATGTCCTGAATACACTTCTTACTCCTAAATAATGTATTAAATATATATTTTAAGGTTGTACATATACCAGTGTCTTTTTGAAATGTTCCATCAGTATCACGAAATGTTTATTTTCAAAAGAACAACACCATTCTTTAGCTTGTAGAAGCATTTTTGTATAGGAATTTCGTAATGTGTTCTATATTTTGTGTAGTTGTAATATCCGGTTAATTTAATGGAGGCGTTACATGGTTTTCATTTTGCGCCAGAAATGTTCGTCCTTTTCCATATTTTAACCTTACCGCTGGCGTTTGCTAATGCCGGTACCAAGGCCGGCTGTCCCGAGTTCCTATCGTTGTTTACGTTTGTCTTTTGTCTTCTTGGTTTTGTTTCCTGTGTAGTTTCCTGGAAGATTGTGGCATGTGACTGTAATTTTCAGCCATTGTAGATGTTTCCTGTTACCAAAATGTTTTACATTAGTTGTACACAATATTTGTTAGTTTTCCTTTAACGAAAGCCGATAGGCCTCATTTGAAAAGAAAATAATTATGTCGTAATTAATTTCAACGTAGCTATATCGTAATATCGACATATTTCGTAATTACGACGATTTTTCATATGACGCCTATCGATTTTCGTACCTTTTCCTCTTACTTTTTAAGAAAATAAAATTATATTTATTGCCTTTTTTTATTGCGCACACTCTGAAACATTGAATGTCCGATATATTGTTGATGTAATTAATCAGCTTGACTCCCTCCTGTAGTCTTTATTTCACAATACTATTACTCTCAGTTAATTAATTCAATATTATAGGTTGTACAGAATTTTACAAGTGTTCACATTGAAGGAGCAGAACTTGAAAATCTGGGACAGCAAGAAGTTCTTGGTAAGTTGTTCCATTTTACGAACAAGTACTAATACATGAAAACTGTATTTTAGCAAATCGTTGGGACAACCTGCTTCAACTTTTACCAATATTAAGAGATGTAAAAACAAAAAAAAAGATAGAAAAATCGCTTTCTGTAACACACGTGTTAACAATATGATATTTATTTTTTTAACCTTAAAACACGTAGGTAAATACAAATTTTGAAAGAATGGTTGTTTCTTATTCCTTAAACTTGCAATTTGTATAAACGATTCGGCTTTGAATTGATCAAGACAATCCGAAGTTTTAATTTTAAAACAGGTAAAATTTTTGGAACATTTCATTGTATCTATTACCCACAAAATGTGACTCTGATTTCAGGAGCGTATTCAGTACATTTTCATATGTGTGAGGATGTAGATTCAAATCAAGAAACAAGACCATGGATCAAACAGAACTCAATTCATCATTCAAACAGTAGATGTGTCACTGTACATGGTACTCATGGACTTATAGTAAGTCAAATTGTTTTGCAACAAAACAGGTTGTTTTCAATAGATATAACCAAAAAAGAATGAAACTGCTTTTATAACTAAAAACGAAGTTACTGATATTTAATTTTCAGCGGATGGCTATTTTGACAACTTAAGTCTTTTCTGAACAGATTAATTTATGTATGCAATAAAATAATATAGAGTATATATAAGTAAATATATATAGATATGAATTAAAGCATTTAAAATTAGGAAGAATATGAAAATGATTTTAAATCAAATCATTATTTAAAACCAAAGTACAAACTGTTTTTATTTTTAAGAATTCGTTATTTCAGTTACCGTTTTAGAGAAAACATAAAGACGCTGTTATTGCACAAACATAATCATATTACATATCATAATAAACACTTAAATTTATCGGTAATTTGTATGAATTGCCTTTGATCAACAGAGACTGGTAATCTCGGTATCACCGAATTGTACATTATTCCGAAATTATTGGGTCAGTGTGAAGGCGTTACGCGCTGGTTGCAATGCTGACGTCATGTTTTATTCTAATTGTCGTGTTCATACGCGTTATACGTTAAATGAAGAATTCTTATAAATTATTGCAACAAACAATGGATTAACTGTGCTAAAATAGAAATTTTAGCTTATTTCAATTTATTATACAGTTTATTTATCATTTTGTGAATTACTGATAAAAGAAATATAGGACATTTTGTTATTGACGGTCTCACTTGATACTGGCAGTGATAAATTAAGTATTAAAAACAAAATGTCCTGTATTCCATATTTATCTTTAAAAATATTTAATTTCTTGCGTATTGTTATTAGATACAAGAAAACGTATGTTATGGCACACTTGGACACTCATACTTTTTGGAAGATGGAGGTGAAAAACGAACAGTACTTGATGGTAATCTAGGGCTGGGTACACACTTGCCACCGAAAGGAAAAGGATTGATTCCAACAGACACAGAGTATGTATAACATTGTAAAGTAATTTAAAAAAAAAATCATTATGGTGAATTAAAATGTAAAAAGAAAAACAAAATTTGAATCAAACAAGTCGCAGGTCGCAAACAGCCGTCTGCAAATACGTCGTTTTCGAGATCCTTTCATTCCCGGAATGACGTAACATCTTTTATGACGTTCCCGGCATTTTCAGGTTCACATACATTTCCGGTTTATTGCATTTCCAACACACACTTTGTAAATTCGTCAAAGAAATGCTATCTAATTTGTAAATTAGGGGAATTTTACTTTCCCTGTGAAGATGAGTATTTGTTTTAAATGACGTGATTTTTATTTGAACATTTTTAAAGACATTTGTTCCAGTAAAATCGACGCAAATGAGACGAAATTTAAGTTCACTTCCAAACATAAAAAATCTTGTGTTATTCTGCAGACAGTGCAGTCGTGTTACCGCAGTTCTTAACTTCAAGCTTTGCAATAAAATAGAATGAAAATTTAACCACTGTTTACAACATTCTGTAAGTGGAACTTGTCAAGTAAGATATTGTTATTTACAGCAAGTACAAAGCGGAAGACGTCAAGCACCGCAACGTCACTATTATCACGTGACAAAGTGCTAAGATAAGTATGTTATCCCGTAGTAGATCTGTATCTCGAAAACGCCGTATTTGATTTAGTAAGCAAAATATCAAAGGTACTGGAACTACCAACAAAAAAGAGAAGGGAAAATTGAAGTTCATGTCTCCATCACCAAACGTTCACTGCATGTTCAATACCGCAAAGATTAATGGTAAATATTATCCGGACTTAACAAAAATCAGAAAACCGTGGTACTTTCAGTATTTCAGAATTTCCGGAATTAGTACATCCATTATAGCTACATTTTGACACTTTACAAATTTTGGATTTTTTTTATCTTTTGGTTTAGTCTTTTCATAGTTTGTACAGTGATTTTTTGAACAGAGCAAAAACACTGTCCCAAAAGCTGCTTAGTCAGGGATTTGTTCAACCTTTGTTAATTTCATCCCTCAAGAAATTCTATGGCCGTCACCATAGCATCATTGAAAGATATGACGTGTCAGTTTCCCAAATGAAAGTGGACATTTTCAGCTAGATTCACGTCTTCCCGGATTTGACTACCGACTTTGACATTTTCCCGGATTGAATCACTCACAGTGTGACGGGTGCTGTTAACAGAGCAGGACATGCTTACCCTTCCGGAGCACCTGATGTCACTCTCAGTTTCACTGGAGTTCACACTGTGAGTGCCTTTGTTCTGAATGTTGTGGTTTCTGGTTCTGTGCTTTGTGTCTGTCTGGCGTCATTGTTTTTGTGTCTAACGTCAATGTTTTCTGTGTTCTCGTTTTTGCCCTGTCTTTGGACTTCGATTTTTGTGAATATCACCCCTTTGTTCCTTCGGTATTCTACTGCCGTTGTTTCATAGGTAATTTTTAGGAGTATTCGAGTTGAAAAGATTATAAAAATCTGAGACGTTCATTAAATCAAAGGTACAATTGTAAGTTGACATCCTTACATAAATGATACTTTGTTTAAAACAACAGAATACCAACATTTCTGTTAATACATATCAAAATATCCAAGGTTTCTGTATAGCTATTTCGACAACTTATGTCTCTTCAGCGCAGATGAAATCTAAATATTGGAAATCGAGAAATCCAAAGGGGTATAAAAGCTGATAGAGAACAAATAATCAAAAGGATCAATTTTGGAAGCCAAAATCAACTGAGATAAGAGCTTTGCATGAAGGAGATAATCCTTGCTTGCAAATAACATCGGTTTGCGGTCAATGTGAGATCTAAAGACTGCCATTTTGACAGCATATACCTTTATATAGATTAAGTATACGCTGGCAAAATGAACTATATACTTGGAAAACACACTAAAGAAAATCGTTTCAATTATGGATGTAAAAGTGTAATGAATCAAACCATACATCAAACATCAAATGTATGTACAGTAACTTCGGTATGGTGTTACTGATTAAGATTCCTGGTTTATTATTTTACAGTTGTCCAACAACATTTTGGGTAACAAACCCATTGACGTATGCTAGGAATAATGTCGCTGCTGGTAGCCATGTAAGTTTTAATTTAAGAAATGATTCATGGCAGGTATATGGTTATTGGAAATTTTACCATGGGCTGGGCCTTTATATTCGAATTTAACCCAGAGCGTTAGCGAGGGGTTAAATTTACGAATATAAAGGCCCCGCCCATGGTTAAATGACAATAACCATATACCTGCCATGAATTATTTCGATTATAATATGACAGAAAATTGAACTTTCATTTCTGAAGCGAACTAAGAGAAGGCGGATTTCCCGTTTCCATTGCTGTCTGTTTCTATGACGTCACAATACACAAGCTGACGTTTCAAACATGCAAAGTTAAAATCCAAATCGAAAGCAAAATAATACACATTTAGGTGTCAGAATAACATGATTAAGTTAAAAAATTATCTTAAGTATTATTATCTTCATAAATTAAGACAAACAAAACAAAAAATATGGTTGTTTTGCATCCCTTTCACTCTTATTCGGACACCATTTGCGCATGGGCGAAATATATGGTTATCGAGTATTATACTGGTTAACGATTTACAGGAGCCATATTAGCATAACGTTTCACAAAAACACTTATTCAAAACAACTTCAGAATTCTTAAGCTCTATTTGGTCGAATTACAATATTTTACAAAAGGATATGGAATACATGAACATGAGACCATAACAAATATGTTAACACCAGCTGCAATAATTTTAATGAGCTGTATGGCCATTCTGGAAACTGCATAAAACCAAACGCAATCCGAATAATCAGTATTATCAAATATAGCTATGGACAAAACTACGATGCTGGGGGTTAAACCTTAGGTTTTAGAATTTACATAAATTTAGATAATAGTAATTAAACAGGGTGTACACATAAGATATTATCTAATGTACAAATGCACCATATCTAAGAAAAATAAAGAGCATACATCTCTAACACGAGGGATTGTTTTACCAACTCCACACGGCATTAAAATACAAACCCCTGTATTAAAAATTTTCACAAAAGGATATGTTGGAGCAAAAGCAGTTGGAGTGAACATATGCGTTATGGTCTCATGTTCATTTACTCCATATCCTTTCGTAAAACATTTAATACAGGAGTTTGTCTTTTATTGCAGTGTGGAGTTGGTAAAACAATTCCCCGTGGTAGAGATGTATGCTCTTTATTTTTCTTAGATATGGTGTACTTGTACATGAGATAATATCTCGTGTGTACACTTTGTTCAATTACTATTCTCTAAATTTATGTAAATCCTAAAACAAAGGATTAACTCAAAGTTAAAATCCAAATCGAAAGCAAAATAATACACATTTAGGTGTCAGAATAACATGATTAAGTTAAAAAATTATCTTAAGTATTATTATCTTCATAAATTAAGACAAACAAAACAAAAAATATGGTTGTTTTGCATCCCTTTCACTTTTNTTGAAATTATGGATTTCCTTTGTTTGGGTTCTAGTGCTGCTGATGAGGAATAAATTTCCGAAATGGCCATACAGCTCATTAAAATTATTGCAGTTGGAGTGAACATATGCGTTATGGTCTCATGTTCATTTACTCCATATCCTTTCGTAAAACATGGAATTAATGAACATGATACCATAACACATATGTAATCTCCAGCTGCAATAATTTAGATGAGCTGTATGGCATTTCGGAAATTAATTTCTCATCAGCAGCACCAGAACCAAAACATAAGAAATAAATAATTACAAAAAATGCTTAAAACGAAATCAAAATAATCAGTTAAATCAAATAAAGCTAAGGACAGAACTACGATGGAGGGAGTTATACCATAGGTTTTAGAATTTACATAAATTAAGATAATAGTAATTGAACAAGGTGTACATGTGAGATATTATCTAATGTACAAGTACATCATATCTAAGAAAAATAAAGAGCATACATCTCTAACGCGGGAATAGTTTTACGAACTCCACACTGCATTAAAAGACAAACTCCTGTATTAAATATTTTACAAAAGGAACATGAGACCATAACCTTTTTGGTATGATAATAGAAATTGTGAGATTTATTTACAAATTTTTGTCTCCTCGCAACAATATGCCATAGAAAGCTTTTTTATCATTTTATTAAGACGATTTTGGAGAATGATTGATCAAAACTTATTTACTGCTTTATTATGAAGGTTCACCTATCAGTTATTAGTTGGGATAATACTTAATTTCTGACCATAATTTTTTTGTCTTAAATATTATAATTTTCTTCGCTTGTCGTGGGGTAATATTTTATTTGTTAACTTATTAATTTTTATTTTGATTTCAGTGTAGAGCTTATTGGTATAATTTTCCAGATATTCCATTAGGACCCTCAGCAAACAAGAGTTTTATGCAAGAATTCGAAGCAAGATATACCGCCATCCCAGAATTTGAAAATAACGTGGCTCATTCAAATAGAGGAGGGGTGAGCCAATAGCTTCAAAATTTTACCCTGTCAGCCCGATAGAAAAATTCTTAAAAAAAACAGTATTCATGGTCCCAATTATTGCATAAAATTTTCTGTATCAGGAATATTAAGTCCTGTCTTTGAATCACCTTTCGAGGATTTTGCTCTTTACTTTTATCAATTTACATTTTTCTAAGTATTATTGAACAATCGTCAGAAGAACGCCAAAGGAACAAAAACGCAAAAACAAGTCCAGATGCATGCCAAAAGTCAAGAAAACGAAAGGGCAAATGCATGCGATGTCATCAAAATCATCCATAATAACAATTATAGAACTCAAAACTACAGCACCAATAGTGTGAAATGCCATTAAGATCGAGAGTGATATCAGGCGACACTCGCCTCATTGTTAGCATGGTAATCAAGTATAACTTCATAAATTGATTTCTTTTACTAATTTCAATACATAATGATGTTTAGTTTATAGATGACCCTGTGAGAGGTTTGTTTATACTTTCAACACAACAGCGTTAAATATTCATTGACTCAGTACTTCTGAAATCATTAAATTGAGTTAAAATGTGACATGTGATCTATCGATGATGCGGTCACGGCTGTAGAGACAGTAAATGCCCAAAGAAGTAAAATTATGTAAGTTTCATATATTGATGTATTAAGGTGAACACCTTTTAGCATAACTGACGATGAAATCGGTCTTTAATTCCATAGCTTGGACAAAGTATCCATGGGTTTAGATATTTTTCCTTTATTTCACGATTTTTTTCCCCAAAAATATTGCTGTAAATCTGTTTCAAAGTCTACACCTTTCAAGTGCAGGACAAGACTTTTTTCTGTTAATGTATTTTAGACATTTTCAGCTGATTGTTAAATGTTTTTGGTGAAATAAACCAGTTGTTGACCGTCCTTGTACCATTTGATTGTTGTTTTCTGTTCTGTTAAAGTTTCAATTTATGTTAACTGTTAAAGGGAAATAAAAAGCACTGTTTGCTGTTAATCATGAAAATTTATTACTTGTTTTGTGGCTGGTATCATGAATTGAAATTTACTGTTAACTGCTTTTGGAAAATCAAAAATAAAAGACAAACTCCTGTATTAAATATTTTACGAAAGGATATGGAATAAATGAACATGAGACCATAACACTATGTTAACTCCAACTGCAATAATTTTAATGAGCTGTATGACCATTTCGGAAATTTATTCCTCATCAGCAACACTTGAATCCAAAGAAAGGAAATCTATAATAAAAAAATGTTTAAAATGCATGAAACCAAACGAATTCCGAATAATCAGTAATATCGAATATAGCTAAGGACAAAACAACGATGGAGGTAGTTAATCCTTTGGTTTTAGAATTTACATAAATTTAGATAATAGTAATTGAACAAAGTGTACACATGAGATATTATCTCATGTATAAGTACACCAAGCTGCAAATCGAACAGTAAATGTCTTTATGCTGTACACGTGTTTCAAGGAGTAACATAAGAATCAAATAATATGGTAAAATATTTCAACCATACAACATTTTAAAGGAGAAATTATTTGATTTTAGGGGGGACAAGGAAGTAACATCTGATCATGGATTATTTATTCATGCAATCTTTATGCTTGACAATTTTGTTCTCACTGGAAAAATCCTGTCGGTTTTTTTTCGGTCAGAGCCAGAAATTTTACTTCGTTTATGCCATCCTGGTTATTATTTTAAGGTTCCTCCTGTCTTGATAATTATTTTTTTTTCATCAAATTTCTTATCCTGGATTTTATTTTCGAATTCCTTGCCAGTTCCCCTCCCCCTAAAAAATCAAATGGCCGCTCCCAAATCAGTGACATTGTCAATGCAATCGGGTGAGAACTGATTTCTCAATATTGTGGTTTATATGATATATAAAATGGGAAAATGTAGAGAGCAAATACTTGTCTGTTGCAAAAACTTACCATAGTAAATGAAAAATAGTATTTTTCTAAGATATAAATATATTTTACCTTATAAGTTTTTTTTTTAGTTTTGTGGCGTTCTTGTTCATTTCTGTTTATTTATTTATTTGATTTTGCATTCCCTCTTTCATCATTTTTGCTTTAGCTTTGGTTTGCCGATGTACTGTTACTTTTTTGTATTGTTATCTAGTTTCGATCTAGGGTCTGGAAGTGTCCAGATACCACAAAATAAAAGTTATAGTTTGAATTATCGTATTTCTTTTTTATAGCTGGAATTTACAGGGCTATAGATATATCTTTGAAGTCTCTCAAAATTCTTTAAAGAATGTCACGTTCATTTTATAACTGTATTTATTTGATTGTTCTGTTAGTAATTTGTAAGTAATATTTCTACTGCTATCGGCAGTCATTTTTTAAGGCCTCGTGGTGACTTAAAGATGAAGAACAACAATAAAAGCATTGTCCTTTTGCTTGTTTCTACCATGGATTTGCAGAAATTTGTCTCACGATTATTTACACCATATTTTTTCATTATTGATTTATGATTACAGAATGAAGTTGTTTCAGTAAAAAAAAATGTGAAACCACGACATTGTGATTATGAATGAAAATATATCATTATTCAGACCTTCCGAATCTATTAGGTGGTTAATAAAATTATTTAATACTAAGTAGAATTTTTTTATATTAATGATAGGGTGGTTTGTTCATTGACAACATTTTGAGACCGAACGGAGATTCTCATGGTTACAACCAATACAGACCAATGAAAAATCCTGTAACAAACGAATGTTGGAAGGACGAATCAAAATGTGAAGATGAATGTGTATATCTTAACAGATTTACAGGTGAAAACAATTATTGTTCAAAAAAAGGTTGAAATGTCTACAGAAATAACAAAGTAATATTGTTATGTATACGAATATTAGACACTGTTAGACTTATCTATTA
Source organism: Modiolus philippinarum (assembly GCA_002080025.1). Lineage (NCBI taxonomy): Eukaryota > Metazoa > Mollusca > Bivalvia > Mytilida > Modiolidae > Modiolus > Modiolus philippinarum. The sequence continues at coordinate 10,868 of MJUU01011523.1, forward strand.
ATGTACCTTGCAAACTAAAAAAGGGTAATAAGACTTATATAACAAAATACTGAAGTTACTTTGAACTTTTCTGCATATCAGTCTTCAATAAAACGGAAACACTGCTTCTATCATCCTATTTATACTTATACTCAAGTCCAAAGTCCTTACTTTATAAACACTTTTTCTGAAAAAAAAAATTAACGTTAATGATAACTTAAAGACAAAGTTTAATCCGGTAATAAGCTATCTCAAATTTGCAAAAACACATTTAAAAGGTTGAAAACTGACAAAACAATTCCTCAATTTTTTGTTGCAGAAGAAAAATGAGTGCATATTGTTTAATGTAAAGAGTTTATGTATTTGTATTTGATAAGAAAATATATTTCGCATGATTTTATTACATTTTTACTTTAGTTGGATTTTTTTTTGTAATATTCAAGTGTGTATTTACTAGTATGTCGCATATTCTTTATTTGATCACAGATAAAACAAAAATATCCAAGAATTTGTAATTCATGAAAGATAATGAACAACTTACTCTTGTACCCCTTCATGATAATAATTCGCGAAATATTTTCACAAATTAGACCCCTTTCATTGTTACCAAATTTAAATCGATCGCAATCGATTCAGATCATTTTGGCTGTTCATATTATGAAGAGATAGACCGGAATAGCTGTTTTCTCATTAAAAGAGATGGTCTTAAAAAGATTGATTCAAAAAAATACGATTACGGCTTTGGTGTGCATAACTGAGATTTATTGCGATCGATTTAAGTATGTTAATAGAAGCATGTGATCGATTGCAATCGGTTCTAAAGACAACGATAAAACCTGATTGCGATCGATCACGATCGATTCAAATGTTTCAAATGTGAATATAAATGGGTTGTAAAGAAATCGATCTGATTTATCATCTATCGCGTCTAAAATTTAATGTGAACACGCCTTATACCTTATTTTTATTATTAATTGTTATCTATTGTCTATACCGTTTTCTGTGATATTGTACTAATCATCAATGTTTGATGTATCATGCCCTCCTGGGGCCTTAATTTGGTAAATAAAATATTCTGATTCTATACGTTATATTCTGTATTTCTGATTTGTATACAGGATACAAAAATTCCCCTTCAAACGTTTGGGTAAGAGGTGGTTGCTTGAAAGTTACTCATTGCTCGTAAGTATAATAATATTAAGAATATGGAGAATGTTTCCGGTAAATTATTGAAAACCTAAAGGAAGCTCGATCATGTGTTCGCAAAAATCATTCCAAACAAGAAAGTGTATTTTTACGACTGAAAAAAAAATAACGCCAGTTGAAACTTTTTCATCCGAAAAAAGATAATTCGAAATTTCTTAAGATTTTATATAGTGAAATAAAAAATTGTAGAGGAAATTTCATTGATTAAAATAGAAGATCGAACACAAAAAATTGTTGGAATGGGTCACAATCAGAAACACACACACTAAAAAATACAGCTCATTAAAGTATTGCAGTTGGAGTTAACATGTGTGTTATGGTCTCATGTTCATTTACTCCATATCCTTTCGTAAGATATTTAACACCAATAATTATTCAGAACTATGGGAGTTAAGCACAAGTCTAACTCAATTTAAAAAATCCCGGGTATAGTATTTGTGCCGGGTGTGAATATGTTAAGGAAAAAAACCATGGCAAAAGAAGTAGTAATGACATGTTCAACATGACAGATAATTCAACTGTGACTCATAATTTATGGATCCATAAAGTGAGTGAGAATCGAACCTTTAGTCTCAAACGATCAATCCAAGGACAATGGCAACATCGGAAAATCAAAGAAACAAAGACATGTCAATCCCGGTAATAGAGTTCTAGAGTCAAATCCGGTAGAGGAAAAATAACTTTAGTGGCGAAGAGAAAGATCTGTTGTCATCTGATTAGTGTTGATTGTTTCAGCATTACTTTTATATACATTTTGATGCCAAAAGAATTATATCATGATCTGACATAGTTCGAACTTTAAGAGAAATGGGATGGTGAAATGATAGGTTTAGGTACCGATAAACCGGTTTAACCCCATTACTGGTTTTTGCCAAAGCCGGTACCAAATTTGTTCTCGTTGTTTACACTTATCTTTTGTCTTTCATATGTGATTTTCTGGTGAAGCGTCCATGAGAATTTCGGTATGTGATTGTAATTTTCAGCCATTGCTGCCTGTTATCTCTTTCACGCAATTTTGAATTCAGTTCTATTTAAACAAGAAAATATCTTTTATGATAGTACAGTTTAGTTTTGAAAATAATCGTTTCATTAAGAAAGTAAATATCATATTTTTACAAGCTAAATTTTGTTGCATTTGTGACTTCTTAAATATCTTAACTCATGCTCCAAAATTTATTTTTTCACAGAATATCTGACGCACTTATTGGAGTACAGTTTTTGAGGTAATTTTGTTAACCTTATTAGGCTTATACTATTACAGACATACATGTATTTAAAATTGAATTGGTCAAATTATGTCGTATTCATATCATTTCAGATGATTTTTGTTATAGTTAAATAATGATAAAAGGCTTTTGTACACTTATTTCAATAAACATTTATTAGCAAGTAAGCAACTTGAACCAGGATAAAGGAGAATCTTTGCATTTAATTTGTTGAAAAATATTGAATATTGTTTTTAACCGGGTTTTCTATCGGAAAAAGCGGGTTATTAAAATGGTGAAAATGACGGGCGAGTGGCTGCCAAATGGATACATCATTATTTTGTCCGGAGCAAATTTCCTACAGTATTTCAGACAGGAAAATTTTATTTTGCAGATCAATTGTACATATATCAAAGGTGTGCATGGTACTTTCATTTTGATATTTGATAATTTATGTCAAAAAGTTGTTGAATTTATAGACATTTTCACTTCAAATTTTGACAATAGAGTACCCCTTTTGTCCGGAGCAAATCTCCTACAGTATTTGAGACAGGAAGTTTTTTTTTGTTGTTTTTTTTGCAGACCAGATTTACATATATCAAGTGGGCATGGTACTTGGATTTTGATTTTTGATAATTAATGTCAAAAACATCAGTTGTTGAACTTAGTCAGCGGCAGGTTGGCGGCTGCCAAATGAGTACATCATTTGTCCGGGGCAAATCTTCTACAGTATAAGTCATAGGAAGTTTTTATTTTGCAGATCAATTGTACATATATCAAAGGTGTGCTTGGAATTTTGATTTTTGATAATTTATACTTAAAAATATCAGTTGTTGAATTTAGTCATTTTTGCATTAAATATTTACCAATAGGGTGCCCCATTTGTCTGTAGCAAAACTCCCAATATCTGAGACAGGATTTTTTATTTATTTTGGAGATCAGTTTTATCTGCACTGAAGAGACATAAGTTGTCGAAATGCGCATATGCAGAATTAAAATTCAAAGTAACTTCGGTATTTAGTCATTTGTACATATATCAAAGGTGTGCATGGTACTGTGGTTTTGATTTTTGATAATTTATGGCAAAAAAACAGTTGTTGAACTTTTTAGGTCAAACAAATCTCCTACAGTTTAATTGACAGGAAGTTTTTATAATGCAGATCATTTGTACCTGTATCAGAGGTGTGCACAGTACTTTTATTTTCCATTTTTATTAAAATCCAAGTTGCTGAATTTTCAAAAATAGGCTACTTAGATGGAAGGTTTTACATTGAAAATTAATGAAAATTATGAGTACATTTCAAATATTTATGGTCAACCCATGTGTAAGATATACTGTCCATGTAAAAGAAAACCCAGTTGCTGTCACATTGACAGCTTTCCTCTTATTTTTGATATTTGATGAACATACCATATATTCATGACCAAAGTAAGTTATATGGAGTAAATATACATTGGACAGAAATCCTTCCAATACATAGTAAGATTCAGCGATTTGAACAATACTTTTATTGACGCTCTTTATTTATATATTATTTTTTTTTTAAATCTAAATAAAAGTAACAAGATTCGTATCGTTAACACCGACATGCTTGTTGACGGCCCCGCATCCATGACAAAAAGGATACATGGGTGTAGCTCTGTTCAACATTTAGCAAGTGAATTCTTCTCAAACTGGTGCTAGGGGCCGTCTTGAACTGACGTGTTTGCTCTTTGTTGAAGACCTCATGGTGACTTCAAGATGAAGAACAACATTGAAAGCTTTATTCCATTTGCTTAATTTTACCTTGTATTTATAGGGATTTTGTCCCATGTACATTTACTCCATATCCGTTAATTTCTACATTTGTACAGTAATACAGGTTTGTAGAAAGCAAAATGTCATAACCAAGTCATCATTTTTCCGTGAAAAGTTTTCATATTGCAATTTTGTATTTCTGGCTGCTACATTAGGAGACCTCAGACTCATTTTTTAATCATTATATTAACTATTTCTGTGTTTTTCAAGTGATGATAATGGATCTGAAAGGTTTATTGAGAAAAGTATAATAATTGGCGATTCTCCAAACTATGGCGAACCAGAACCGTTCCTAACAGAGAAGAGTTCAATTCAAAGATCATTTGCTTTTGGTGTCGCACCGTAAGTATGATATATTATCGTTTCGTTTTTGTTCAGTTTGGAATACATAACATTAATTATTAATATTGACACAGTTTAAGCTCAGAAATTAAAAAAAAACAAGATTTTTATATTCAATTTGTGGCAAATATTTATTTACTGTTTCCTGTCTCATCTTTCATTCCGTTGAAATATTCTTACTAAGTTAAAAAAAAGTAAAAAAAAAAACGATTAAAAGCAGCAAATGAGTGATCAGTTTAGATCTGTTAATAACATAAAAAAACACATGCACCATTGACATGTTGTCTTTTTTTTACTCTAATTCTTTTGGTGAAACAAGACAAGCTCCATTTATTACTAAATCTGAAAGAGAGCGCAAACCTGATATGTAATAAAAAAGCTGTCTATAAATATCAGTCAACATGAAAACTTGCGCTTGCCTGGACTTCGCACTCAGGAACTGGTATGGCATTTTTTTCTGAATATAAGAAATAAAATTTCGGATAATGAGAATGAAAAACGAATTTATTTTTACACATCATCGAAGGTTGAAACTTAAGTTTGTAAAATTAACACAATTTGTATGATTGCTAGGAAGAATGTCCATGATATGCTCCCGGCGTGGCACCCGCCACACTGCCAATGAATAATTTACAATGAAGGGATATGTAGTAAATGCAAATGAGACGATCTACAAATACATGGCAAACCTTGGCAGCGGAAAAAGGCTTTCATTATTGTTCTTCATCTTGAAGTAACCATGAGGCCTTCAATGAGATTAGCTAATACCTCTAAACAAGTTCAAGAAGGCCCCTAGCACCATAAGTCTGGTTTTTAGTCAAGGTTTAGTCAAGGTCATTGTCTGTAATAAGTTTTTGATATACTTAATTCTAAATGACTAATCTCATGTGCGAAATAAAAATTTTGTAATGATATAATGTCAAACAATGTTGATGCCCTGAAGACTTTTTAGTGACACGAACATAACATTAGTGTATAAGTTATCACACAGCAATTTCGCTCTGCTGACAAAATCGCTGTACAAACTACAGGCACCACAATATTCAATAAGTTGTTAAATGGAGGTGCCATACCCCGGAAATCTGCGCATGTAAGCGAGACGTTCACTAGTGAAAAGTCGAAATCATCACACTTATCGGTAGGTCTTGATTTCAGACATCTAGATTTATCAATGGAGAGGCATAAGTCAAGTTATGATGGTTATTATGGTGTATCAGTGGTATCACCAATTTAGATTTAATTTTGGTATACATAATGAAGGTACTTGTAATCTGTACCTGTGTCCATATAGTCTGCTGAAATACATACAAGAATGGGAGAAACTACAAGGACAGATTTTTTTTTTTTTTTTTTTTTTTTTTTTTTTTATATATATATATATATATATTTTTGCATTCAACTACAAAACATATATCAATACACATAATTATTCAAATTTGTACACTATAACATGCATAATATTTCATGTAGTATATTTCCTACCTTAATATATTGATTTTTTTTAATATATTGATTTTTTTTTATATTGGTAAGGGGTGAAAAATACACGACAACATGCGTGATATTTCAAATATTTCATTGGTATAATTTTTTTTTATTAAAAAAGCAACGAAAAAAAGTATATCTCTCAAAGTTTACTGTTGAGCTCATCGAAAGTATTTCTGTATTCCATAATTTTATCTTTTATAAGATATAAAAATTCTAAAATTTCAAGTCGCCTTTTCAGAAAATT
>MJUU01011524.1:3155-19361 GCA_002080025.1 Modiolus philippinarum
TTTTGGGTGGTCCCTTACAAAAAAGGTGTTTTTCAGGATCGCACTACATTCAACATGGCCGCCAGCGGGGGACATAGTTTTAACATTGGACCCTATGGGAAAACACATTCAAAGATCTTCTCCTCTGTAATTACTACTGGGCAAATTGGAACCAAACTTGGCCACAATAGTCCTTGGGTGATCCCTTACAAAAAAAGTGTTTGTAAGGTCTGCGCGAATTCCAAGATGGCCACCAGCAGGAAACATAGTTTTAACATTGGAGCCTATGGGAAAACACTTTCAAAGATCTTCTTCTCTGAAACTACTGAGCCAATTATAACCAAACTCGGTCACAATAGTCCTTGGATGGTTCCTTACAAAAAGGGTGTTTTTTAGGTCCGCGGAATTTCCAAGATGGCTGCCAGCAGGGAACATAGTTTAGCATAGGGATTCTATGGGAAATGCATTCAAATGTCTTCTCCTGTGAACCATCTGAGCCAATTGGAATCAAACTTGGTTACAATTGTCTTTGGGTGATCCCTTCCAAAGCTTGTGATTTTTAGTTTGTACCTCATCCAAGAATGAAAATGTAACATCTGGTGAACTGATTTATAGTATGAATGGGTGGTCTATTGGTGACAATGAATAAAACCAGCCACCAGGTGAGCGATACAGGCTCATGTGAGCCTCTAGTTTTTGGGTTTTTTTTTAAGTTTGTGTCCAGCTTATTACTGTTTCAGTCTTCTTATTGTATCCATCTAGTTAGTGTGTCAAGCTCTTTACTGTGTCTACATTCACTTTATATTGCACTTGTTCAAATTTCTGTGGTCGACATGCTGCGGTCGTATCATGCTCCGCTCCGCGTAGCCCTTTATTGACAGAGTTATGGGACTTTTACCAAAAAAAGACACTGTTTTAGCCAAAAATTGACCTTGTCAGCACTCTCATGCCTACAACTTTTGACGAATTCTCATGAAGTTTATACCAAATGTTTATACCACTTATAGCTTCGTCAAGATAGAAGATCAGCCTTGGTCAAGACTTTTTGACGAAGTTATGGGACTTTGACCAAAATAATGACTCCGTTCTTCTAAAAAAAAATTACCTTGTCATCGCTCTCATGGCTACAAATTTTGACAGATTTTCATGAAATTTATACCAAATGTTAATACCACTAATACCTTGGCCAAGTTCAAACATCAGCCTTGGTTGATACTTTTTGTACAGTACTGTGCAACGTAGCCCTTACAGAAAAAACAATCAGGCACCCGTCACCCGTTCGTCAGGGAGCAGTCAGCGGTCAGTCAGCGATCAGTTAATTAACGTGACGACTTGTTATTCGTCCAACTCGTCAATTGACACGAAACATGACGGATGACGACAACCATATTCGTCCAACTCACGTCCAGATACGTTCATTTATCACGTGATATCTCGGGTTGAAGATTTTGCGAAATATAGATTCGTTTCACTCAGTGCATACACGATCGGTACATCATCGCAACAGATCAATCTTTTTGCTATCAATAAATAATTGCTTATGATATGTTTTTTTTCATTTTCATGGAGTCTTTAATACAATAAAGTTCGAAAGGAACTTCTGCATTGACGGGTGTTATTCATCAAAATTTGCCATCTCCATCGACAAAATAATGTGTAAAGGGAAAATTTCTCACTGATCGGTGCATTTGTGATGACTAAAAGTTTCACAAGTCAGTTTTAATTATGTATTTTTGGACATATTGGAATTTTAAACAAACTAATGTGTATAAAAAAGTTTTGCACTGACTGGTAGATTTGCAATGACTCAAATGAAGGTTTATAAGTGTCCCTTTTTTACCAAAATTGTTCATATTCATGGAATTTTGAACAAAATAATTTGTAAAATGAAAGTTTTGCACTGGCCAGTGCATTTGTTATGACTAAAATAAAGATTTTCTAATTGATCTTATATTAAAATCTTTCATTTTCATGGAATTTAGAACAAAATACTGTGTAAAAGGAAAGTTTGGCACTGACCGGTGTATATATGTCATGACTAAATGAACATTTACGAGTGATCTTTTATGTTATTGTTTTCATTTTCATGGAATTTTGAACAAATAATGTGTAAAAGGACAGTTTCGCACTGACCGGTATGTATGCAATGATTAAAATAAAGAATCACAAGTAATTTTTTATCACAAATTTATTATTTTCATGGAATTTTTAACAAAATAATGTGTAAAAGGAAAGTTTCGCACTGACCGGTGTATATGTAATGACTAAAATAAAGAATCATAAGTAATTTTTTTATCACATATTTTTATTTTCCTGACATTTTTAACAGAATAATGTGTAAAAGGAAAGTTTCGCACTGACTGGTGTATTTGTAATGACTAAAATAAAGAATCATAAGTAATTTTTTATCACTTTTTTTTTCATTTTCATGAATTTTTTTAGAAAATAATGTGTAAAAGGAAAGTTTTGCACTGACCGGTGTATATGTAATGACTAAAATGTAGATTTATAAGTAATTTTTTATCACATTTTTTCATTTTCATGGCATTTTTAACAATGTGTAAAAGGAAAGTTTTGCACTGACCGGTGTATTGTAATGACTAAAATAAAGAATCATAAGTAATTTTTTATCACTTTTTTTCATTTTCATGGAATTTTTTAGAAAATAATGTGTAAAAGGAAAGTTTCGCACTGACCGGTGTATGTGTAATGACTAAAATGGAGATTCAATAGTAATTTTTTTATCACATTTTTTCATTTTCATTGAATTTTTAACAAAATAATGTGTAAAAGGAAAGTTTCGCACTGACCGGAGTATGTGTAATGACTAAAATGGAGATTCATAAGTAATTCTTTATCACATTTTTATATTTTCATGGAATTTTTAACAAAATAATGTGTAAAAGGAAAGTTTCGCACTGATCGGTGTTCATGTAATGACTAAAATGGAGATTCATAAGTAATTTTTTATCACATTTTTTTATTTTCATGGAATTTTTAACAAAATAATGTTTAAAAGGAAAGTTTCACACTGACCGGTGTATATGTAATGACTAAATTGAAGATTAATAAGTAATTTTTTTTATCACATGTTTTCTTTTTCATGAAATTTTTAACAAAATAATATGTAAAGGGAAAGTTCCGCACTGAATAGTTCATTTGCAATTACTAAAAAAATTATTTGATTAAATTTGATTGACATTTTTTATCATTTTCTGTACTTTGGTGGAGTTCTTAACAAAATGAGTGGAAATTTATCTATTTATTTTCAATTTATGTATTTTTTCATATCAAATTAAAGCATTGGACTGTTCCCAGTCACTGTCAATGTTAATTTTGTATAAAACCGTTATCACGATTGAATTCGTTTTGTTTCATTGGAAAATTTCAATTATCTATTAATCTAGTGATTATTTTGCATATCATTAAATGACGAGTCGTCTCTCGTCAATTGACGAATTGTATTCGTCAAATGGCGAGTACATGGACGTGAACTGTTATGGACGTGAATCGATTCGTCCCGTCCCGTCCCGTCACGTTCCCGTCAGCGATCCGTTCACGTCCCGTCAGCAATCCGTTTCGCGTTCGTCAAACGGTAAGGGCTACGTTGCACAGTACTGTATCCCTACATATTTAATTCTGGAACAGCCCTGGATGTTTGAAATTATTGCAATTTCATATACAGTTTACTAGTATATTGCTTGAGTGGCGGGGACCCAGGAATTCTATTCTTGTTAAAGTAATTCCGCCATTCAAAAGTACAATCAATTGGGGGAAACAATCCTAAGGTATATGGATGGTCAAGATTTCTGTAAAAGGATCAATTATATCAGCTTTCATGCATTTCCTTTGAGACTTCTGCATTTTGAAGGAAAAAAGGCGTATCTCCATTATATTTTGTAAAAGCTAATAAGAATAAGATGATTTTATTCCAATTAAAGGGTCCTTTGTTAGAGCATACAATTTAAACAATGATTGACAATTTGACATTGATTTGTTTAAACAAATATGATTAAAAAATACGGGATGACACACACACACACAAGGTTGCATCAAATTGAGATTTGAGATTTCTTAGTATTGATATTTGAGTCTGTAAGATGCATATATGATGCCCCTGCTAAACACATGTTACTATAGGAGTTGCACAGATTAACTTTGAAGTATGTACCCTGTATTACTAAATCACAAAAAAGTAATAACTTTAACAATGTATATTTTTGAAAATGATGAATCAAAACTAGTAGTGGTGCCATCAGAAATGATGGCCACCCCCGTACTTCCCTGTTGGACACAGAAAACAGTTCCACTGACAAGCACACGAGTCAAAATTTACATCTTGGGGCCTCTTGTTTGCACCAAAACCAAAATAAAAAATCTGAAAGCTTATTGCGCATCTGCAGACTTAATACAACATTTCTATAACAAAATTAAATCTATAAATTTTAAAATGTAGGAGGAATTCCACTGACAAGCTCATATGTTTCAAAATGGACATCTTTGGGCCTCTTGTTTGCTCAAAGACCACCATAAAAATCCTAAAGCTTATTGCGCATCTTCAGACTACAGTGTATATGCAACAATTCTTTAACAAAATTAAATTCCTAAATCCAAATCATCTAACGGACAGACGGACGGATGGACAGACGGAAGGGACCAAAACAATATCCCCTCATTTTCTTCAGAAAAGTGTGGGGATAATAAAAATCCTTACAACATGCACATCTTCAATATAGGTACAAATGAACTACAAAATAAAAACTTCCTATTATCAAAACTGAAGGAGTTGCACGGACAATATGTGTATCCTCTTTTACTAATCCACCCAAAAAATTACTAAGTTCAACAATGTAAATTTTTGGGAAAAAAGCACCAAAATCAAAATACTTTCCTCATGCACATCTTCAAAATAGGTACAATTGATCCGCAAAATTAACTTCCTAAGAGTGGTGTTATGATACAGTATATCCATATATCGTGGTATTTTTTAACTCACCTGACCCAAGGGTTAGTGTGAGCTATTGCCATTACTTGGCATCTGTCGTCTGTCCGTCTGTTAAGTTTCACATGTTCATGAATTCCTCTGAAACCACTGAAGCAAAGTCAACCAAACTTTACAGGAATCATATACATGTATGGAAGGTCCTTTACAAAGATTGGTCATTTCGTTCTGATCCCACTAAAAACATGACCACCAGTGCAGAACTTGTATTTAACATTGGATACTATGGGAAAACATCATTTTCATCAACTCCTCTGAAACCATTGAAGCAAATTCAACCAGACTTTACAGGAATGATGTATGGAAGGTCCTGAACAAAGATCGCTGATTTCATTCCGATCCAACAAAAAACATGGCCGGCATTGCCGAACTATATTTAACATTGGACCCTATGGGGAAAACATCATTTTCATCAACTCCTCTTTAACGACTGAAGCAAATTCAACTAAATTTTACAGAAATGATGTATGGAAGGTCTTTAACAAAGATTGCTCATTTTGTTACGATCCAACAAAAACATGGTTGCCAGCACAGAACTTAATTTAACCACAGATCAGGGTGTTTTGTAACTGAATTCTGTATAAGTGATTTTATACTCGGGGTGTTTTGTAACTGAAACACCCTGTGTGTTCTTATTAGCTCACCTAACCTGAAGGGTCAGTGTGAGCTATTGCCATCACTTGGCGTTCGTTGTCCGTCCGTCCATTGTCCGTTAACTTTTCACATTTTCATCTTCTCCTCTGAAACCACTGAAGCAAATTCAACAATTTACAGGAATTATGTACTAAAGGTCCTTTACAAAGATTGCTCATTTTGTTCCGATCCAATAAAAAACATGGCCGCCAGCGTGGAACTTAGGTTTAACATTGGACCCTATGGGAAAATCATATTTTCATCATCTTCTCTGAAACCTCTGAAGCAAATTAACCAAACTTTACAGGAATGATGTACCTAAGGTCCTAAACAAAGATTGCTCATTTCATTCCGATCTGATAAAAAACATGGCAACCAGTACTGAACATAGTTTAACATTGGACCACATGAGAAAATCACATTTTCATCTTCTCCTCTGAAACCTCTGAAGCAAATTCAACCAAACTTTACAGGAATGATGTACTAAAGGTCCTGAACAAAGATTGCTCATTTTATTCCAATCAACATGGCCGCCAGCACGGAACATAGTTAACATTGGACCCTAAAGGGAAAATCTCGTTTCTATATTCTCTGAAACCAATGAAACAAATTCAACCAAACTGTACAGGAATTATGTACTAATGGTACTTTACATAAATTGCTCATTTCATGTAGATCCGATAATAAATAATAATGGTCGCCAGTGCAAAACATAGTTTAAAAAAATAGGAGCCCAGTATGAGAAAACCATCCTTTTCATCATCTTCTCTTAACCTGTTCAGGCAAATTTAACTAAATGTATAGAAGGTCCTTTGCAGAAATTACTCCAAAATAGGATCAGAAAAAAAAGCACTTGTGATCATTGAGAACATAGCTCTTTATTTTGAATTACCATTTTTTTATTTAAAAAATTGGTAATTAAAAAAAAATTCTGTGTATTATGCTCTTTATTTTTCTTAGATATGGTGTACTTGTACATTAGATTATATCTCATGTGTATACTTTGTTTAAAAATATTATCTAATTTATGTAAATTCTAAATCTTAGGTTGAACTCCCTCCATCGTAGTTTTGTCCTTAGCTGATTATTCGGATTTCGTTTGGTTTTATGCATTTTAAACATTTTTTGAAATTGTGGATTTCCTATATTTGGGTTCTAGTGCTGCTGATGAGGAATTATTATTTCCGAAATGGCCATACAGCTCATTAAAATTTATTACAGTTGGAGTTTACATATGCGTTATTGTCTCATGTTCATTTACTCCATATCCTTTCGTGAAATAGCAAAACATTAGACCCATTGGTAATAAACATCATTTTCGGTCATGCATGGCATAGAAACAATTTGTCAGGTGAGTGATACAGGGTCAGTCTCTGAGCCTCTAGTATTGATTTTATATCATGGTAAGAAAATTTCAAAAAATAGGGTTGGAAAAAAGTTTACTTTAGAATTTTGGCTTCAAACCAGAGTACATCCTTAGCAACCAATAGGAGAATATTTGAATCGAACCCATTTTATTATTCCATTATTTATGCATTGTAAACAATTGATTTGCATTAAAACCAAATTGAAAACCAAAACTAAAAGAATTATAAGGTCCAAAAGTGGAAAGAAAAATCACAAAGCCAGATTTAAACAATGTATACATGTAGCATCACGCTTGCTTAGAGTTTCCCACTTATACATTTGGTCCTATCACTCCTATGGTACCAGTGATTTGACAAGGTCTATGTATAAACACAATAAATGAGAAGAATAAAAATAAGGTTTTATAATCTGCCATGCCGAACCCCACCATAAATTGTATATGAATTATTTAATTACTAATATGTGACTTCTATAACATATTCCTATTTCTGTGTTGATTTACATCCATACAAGTGCATTGTTCATTTACATTTATGTTTTTTATATTTTAGGCCAGGACAGATGCTACTTACATGTAAAGTACTGACTTTCGCATAAAGGGAGTTGTGATACTTAGGATGTAATTTGAATCTACAAAAATGTTGAGTGTCTGCTAGTCTACCATAATAATGAAAGATCATGCACACTTCAGTGTTATAGGGAGAAAAGTTAATTCCGATGTACATGTATCATTCCTGTCAGAAAGAATATTGTCAACATCCCATACAATTCAGCATTTTGAAAGTTAACTTCGGTTTTAGTAATCATTACAAAAACCACTGAGGAAGAATTACAATATTTGGTATAAATTAACAGTGGATAACATCTTCAGTCACACCCTTGCCAACAGACAACAGTGAAGGATGAAAATTTAATTCAACTTGTCAAAATGGAATATTTCATTTGTGGAGAACAAAACTGTCCGTTTTAACTAACGAAAGATTACATACTTTTTAAAAAGCTTACCAAGATTAAAAATAAACATAATTTTCAGAATTTTATATCCTTTTTTTAGCCCTCTGAAAAAATCTTTTTGTGAATTTCAACTGAGAAAGTAGCAACAATTAAAGCAAGCATATTTGTAAGACTTCTTAGTCATATTAGTCCCCCTGGACAAATGTTTTGCAGAGTTATTGTCATACCCTGGCATCAACGTCATCGTAGTCAGCTGAAATTTTAACTTGCTTCTGGAATGGAGACCTTGAGCGCTAGGATGTTCAATTTGGTATGTGGTAGACATTCTGACCTTGACCTTGCAAGTTAAGTACTAGGATGTTTAATTTTGGTATGTAGTAAACATTTTGACCTTCACCTTGCAAGGAGTTTAATTTTTAAAAAAGAAAGTTCAATCTTTCTTCTAGATATGTTTATTTGACATGTGACTTTTTTATATTGAGAGCTTTATGGGAGTACATTTACCATATTTGTAGACATTTTGACCTTGACCTTTTTGTGAGGGCAATTAAAAAAATAACCTAACTTCTTGATATCGGTCATTTGTGCTATGATGTTTATAATTTTGGTATGCGACTTTGAAGGATGAGAGTTTAAATTTATGGGGTACCAAATTTTAAAAAAATTGAACCGTGCTCCTAAAAGCTAGTCATTAAGTGCTAGGGTATTCATATTTGATATGACATGTGACTTTCTTATGAAGAGATTTTTTCTTGAGGTACCATGTTTGTAGACATTTTATCCTTGACCTTGTCTCGATCGCGAGTGCAACTAAAAAGAATTTGCAATTATAAAAAAAGGTAAATGTAATATGTTTACTTTAATCTACAGTATACAGCTATGTTGTCTTCCGATAATTGGGTCAGTGTAGGCTATTGCTATCATTTGTCGTCAGTCTGTCTGTCATCCATTAACTTTTCACATTTTCATCATCCTCACTGAAACTACTGGAGAAGGTCCCTTCTAAAAATTTCCCATTTTGTTGAATTATACTGGATAAGAAACAAAATACTGATTGCAAAGACACTGTGAATATCCTTGTAAGCGCTCTTAGCAAATTTATTTCTCATTGGATTTGGATAATACACAGAAGCTTAAGTTCAAGGATACCTCAAGCTAGTTCGAAGATGAGTCCTGGTCGAATTTTTTGGAGGAGTTATGACCCTTTTTAACTTTGAAAATTTACGAAATTTCCTTGTAAGCGCTCTAGCAAATTTATTTTTCATTGGATTTGGTTAATATTTACTCGGTAGCTTAAGTTTAAGGATGCCTTAACCGAGTTCAAAGATGAGCCCTGGTTCAATATTTTTGTAGGAGTTATGCCCCTTTTTAACTTTGAAAATGACCACAAATATGTGGGGTTTCAAATTTCTGGTGCGGCGGGGATATATGGCTATGCGTTGCCCTTGTTTGCAGGAAAAGTGGGCTGAATTTTTGCAAAAATGATACAAACTTATAATATATACATAACAGGCGATTTATTCTGAGGTTTGGGCATTGGATTTATACCTAAATCGTCTTTAAATTGACAAAAGTAGTCTTTCGAGAAATTATTGAATAACAACTGCCGTTCATTTTTTTTCCTAAACTGTCTTTAAAAATTATATTATTCGATTTATGACACCGAAAACAAAAAAAATAATGTTTAATTGTTAAGTAAAATTAAAAAAAAATATATAAATTGTTTTGACAAAATTGTTCTTGTGCTCCTTTTTGTTCGATTATAGTGGTTGCTGGAACTGGAACAGAAAGAACTGCCCAGGTACCCCACTCCATTAGGAGCCTCCAACATAACCCAAATAATTCAGTTGTTATATTCCGCTCACTACGATTGCTCCATTAACCCTCGAGAGGTGATCAGCCGCTAGAGGGCGCAGAATTATTCGACCGAGTTACCTCCAACCTGAACCACTGACACTGGATTGCTTTAGTGTATAGTGTAGATTTGCATCTTTTCAACCAAACTTGCAGGATTGCTTTAGTATATTATGTAGATTTGCATCATGCATTTTGTTTTTCTTTATTTTTGTTTTTTTTTTTGAGATTTTCAAGCTTTTTTTTTACTTTGTTATTTTAGCTTATTTAAGTCTTGAGGCTATCCACAACTCCTCAGGAGTCCTAAACCGTTCAGTACTTTTTAACCAAACTTGCAGGGATTTTAGAGTATATGTAGATGTGCACCATGCATTTTGTTTTTCCTTTTGCCAGATTTCAAGCTTTTTTTTTTACTTTGTCAATTTAGCAACTTTGAGTTTTAAAGATAAGCCTCTATTATCCTGAACTCCTCCTACACCAAATAAACTTGCTGAAATGCTTTGGTGTGTATTGTAAATTTGCACAATGCATACGGATTTTCTTAATTTTTCAGTATCTATAGTGCAGTCGACATGTGT
The DNA here is from genome assembly GCA_002080025.1 of Modiolus philippinarum. Taxonomy (NCBI): domain Eukaryota; kingdom Metazoa; phylum Mollusca; class Bivalvia; order Mytilida; family Modiolidae; genus Modiolus; species Modiolus philippinarum. The sequence continues at coordinate 13,524 of MJUU01011524.1, forward strand.
TCTCCATGGAACAATCATACATTTTTTCTCAAAAAGTTCATCCTTTCAAAAATATGTCGCTGTAAGTCGATGTTTTGCCTCGCCCACGACGAAAGTCACGGAAAGTGAGACATATGCGTACAAAGTATGGCCGCAGCGACGGCGACGTAAACGTTCATGTTAAGTTTTTGTGATTAGGTCATTTTCTCAATACCTATAAGTGGTAGGTCAATGATATTTGGTATATAGGTCGGTCTTGAGCAGTACATGACAGTCTGCTATTCAGCTTTTGCCTGTGACCTCAATTTCATGGTCATATTCAGTTTCTCAGTATCTTTTAATAAAAGGTCAATAATATTTGGTTTGTGGGTTTGTCTTAGATGGAACACGACAGCCTGCCATTAAGCTTTAGCCCTTGACCTCATTTTCATGGTCTAGTGAACATGTTTTTCAGTATCTATCAGTGGTAGGTCACTGATATTTGGCATCTTGGTTTTAAGTGATACATAACAGTCTGCTGTATTGCTTTTGTCATGTATCCTAATTTCACAGTCTAGGGAACGTGTTTAGTTTTCTGATTTAGTCAGTTTGAGTATTCCCACCAATTTTGTGACCATGTAGGGAAGGGCGAGACATAATTTTGGTCCATTCTTGTTCATTATTGCTGTTGGATTCAGTCAGTATCTAAAATGGAGCTACTGACTGTTTTTAGCTCACCTGACCCGAAGGGTCAGAGTGAGCTATTGCCATCACTTGGCGTCCGTCGTCCGTCCGTTAAACTTTTCACATATTCATCTTCTCCTCTGAAACCACTGAAGCAAATTCAACCAAACTTTACAGGAATGATGTATGGAAGGTCTTTTACAAAGAATGCTCATTTCGTTCCGATCCGTTTAAAAACATGGCCGCCAGCGCGGAACTTAGGTTTAACATTGGACCCTATGGGAAAAATCACATTTTCATCTTCTGCTCTGGAAAGGCTTAAACAAATTAAACCAAACTTTACAGGAGTGATGTACTTTAGGTCCTTAACAAAGATGGCACATTTTGTTCCGATCCGACGAAAAACATGCCCGCCAGCACGGAACATGGTTTAACATAGGACCCTATGGGAAAATCACATTTTCATCTACTCTGAAACCGCTGAAGCAAATTCAACCAAACTTTACAGAAATGATGTATGAAAAGTCCTTTACAAAGATTACTCATTCTGTTCCGATCCGATAAAAAACATGGCCGCCAGCGCGGAACTTAGGTTAAAGATTGGACTATATGGGAAAAATCACATTTTCATCTTCTGCTCTGAAGAGGCTGAAGCAAATTGAACCAAACTTTACAGGAAGGATAAATAGAAGGTCCTTAACAAAGATGGTACATATCGTACCGATCCGACGAAAAACATGGCTGCCAGCACGGAACATGGTTTAACATAGGACTCTATGGGAAAATCACATTTTCATCTACTCCTCTGAAACCACTGAAGCAAATTCAACCAAACTTTACAGGAATGATGTATGGAAGGTCCTTTACAAAGATTACTCATTTTGTTCCGATCCGATAAAAAACATGGCCGCTAGCGCGGAACATAAATTGAAAAACTGCGTACAGAATACACCAAAATCTATCTTCAAAGACGGTGACGCTGTATCTTGTCTTTCATCCCTTCACGAAAAGTATGTTGTCGTCCCAGCAGACAAAGCCGCAAACAATGTTGTTTTTGTGTGCAAAAAGCACTATTATGATTGCCTAATACAAGAAGTTGGCGTACAAAATAGCTCAGGCAACCCCACATACAAAAAAAATTACTATAGATAAAGATGAAATCCTGGCAAATCATAAATCGTTTATGGAATCATTAAACATTTCTACCAATGACAAATCTAATGATTTGCCTAGTTTGTACTGGACACCCAAACTTCATAAGTGGCCGTACAAACAACGGTTCATTGCCGGCTCTTCCAATTGTTCTACTAAAGAACTGTCCATTATCCTAACTAAGATTTTGACTGCTGTGAAAGAAGGCCAGCAAAAATATTTTGACACTGTTTATTCACGTAGTAAAAAATGTAGCATCAATCATATGTGGATACTAAAAAATTCTAAATATCTTCTGAACAACTTGAAAACCCAGTCACTTTCTAAGATCCACTCGTTGAAAACATTCGATTTTTCTACACTCTATACTACTCTGCCCAATTCAAAATTGAAAAGTCGTTTGATTGATCTTATCAAGAACGCATTTACTTACAAAAAAGGACAGAGCTTTAAATATGTAGCCTTAGCATATACATCTACATATTTTACTAACAAAGTACCAAAGGGTAACACACGATACTACACTGAAGAACAGGTGATCAGCATGCTGGAATTTCTCATTGACAACATATTTGTCCAGTTCGGGGGCAAGATATTCCAACAGACAGTCGGCATTCCAATGGGAATGAATTGTGCTCCTCTCTTAGCCGACCTGTTTTTGTTCACTTACGAAACAGAATTTTTGCAAAATTTGGTCAAACAAAATAAAATTAAAGAGGCTAGATCCTTTAATTACTCATACAGATATACTGATGATGTCTTGTCGCTTAATAATAGTAACTTTGCCGACTATATTCCATTAATATATCCCCCAGAACTTGAAATAAAAGAGACTACAGACACTGACCATTCTGTTTCGTTTTTAGATTTATTTTTGGAGTTTGACGACAGTGGCAACCTCAGCACATGAATTTATGACAAAAGGGATGATTTCAATTTTGATATTGTAAACTTTCCACACCTCGACAGTAATATTCCGTCTTCCCCATCGTATGGAGTATATATTTCTCAATTAATCCGTTACGCTAGAGCATGTAGTCACTATCAAGATTTTTTGAAACGACACAGATGTTTAATTCGTAAACTTTTAAATCAGGGCTTCGAGAAATGCAGATTAATAGTTTTTCTGAAGAAATTTATTGGACGATATCCAGATTTGATTGATAAATATTCAATTCCTATTTCCAATTTTATTGAAGACAGTTTTGTTTAAGTTTTGACCTCTTTCTTGATGTTTCTCTCTTTTTGCATCTGTAGTGTGATTTGTGCACCAAGCGACAATAATATTTTACCTGTATGAGACTAGGCTTGTACATCGAACGACAAAAAAACATTTTACCTATTAGAGAAAAATTCTATGTTTTGACAGGATCCGAGGCACACTAATAATTCGGCCTCCCGTTGACTCGTATGTTAAATTCCGGGATTTCAAAAATTCCAATAATATAGAAATGAATTTTCCAAGGTGCGGGAACTTGTTTTCCGTTAACAGATCACCAACACGATAAAATAAATACATTTAAACCATATGTTGTATGGTCAAATAAGGAAATAAAATTGAATTGAAACGTCCTGTTAATTTTGTACATAGTCGCAATTTTCGGTATTTGGTCGTATTTCATTCGATCCGTCCTAGCTTGTTATGCAACTTAATCATGTTTTTTCAACTGTTCTTTGCTCTCCGTCATTCACCTAGAAATATTCTATGATCTTGCTGATTATAACATGTATCAATTGGCTGGAGTCACTACAAATTAAAAAGCACTATTTTTTATAGTACTATTTTCGAGGTCTGTCAAACATTGGCGTATTGTATGTGAAATAGTGTAGTGCGCCCTGACAATATTATGGCTTTGACATTTAACACAATCTGTGCACACAGAAGCTTTAGTTAGTCGTCATATAAGCGGGAGGTTGATGCATCAATAAACCTGGTTTAACCCACATTTTATTTATATATATATATACCCTATGGTAAAATCAAATTTTCATTTTCTCCTCTGAAACCACTGAAGCAAATTCAACCAAACTTTACAGGAATGATGTATGGAAGGTCCTTTACAAAGATTGCTCATTTCGTTCCGATCCGTTTAAAAACATGGCCGCCAGCACAGAACATGGTTTAACATAGGACCCATGTTATGGGAAAATCACATTTTCATCTACTCCTCTGAAAGCATTGAAGCAAATTCAACCAAACTTTACAGGAATAATGAATGGAAGGTCCTTTACAAAGATTGCTCGTTTTGTCCCGATCCGATAAAAAACATGGCCGCCAGTGCGGAACTTAAGTTTAACATTGTACCCTATGGGAAAAATCATATTTTCATCTTCTGCTCTGAACCGACTGAAGCCAATTGAACCGAACTTTACAGGAGTGATGTACTTCCGGTCCTTAACAAAGATGGCTCATTTCGTTCCGATCCGACGAAAAACATGGTCGCCAGCACGGAACATGGTTTAACATTGGACTCTATGGGAAAATCACATTTTCATCTACTCCTCTGAAATAACTGAAGTAAACTCAACCAAACTTTACAGGAATGATGAATGGAAGGTCCTTTACAACGATTGCTCATTTCGTTCTGATCCAATAAAAAACATGGCTGCCAGTGTGGAACTTAGGTTTAACACTGGACCCTTTGGGAAAATCACATTTTCATCTACTCCTCTGAAATAGCAGAAGCAAATTCAACCTAACTTTACAGGAATGATGACTGAAGGTACTTTACAAAAATTGCACATTTCATTTCAATCCGACAAAAAACATTGCCTCAAGTGCAGAACATAGTTTAACATTGGAGCCCAGTATGAGAAAACCATCCTTTTCATCATCTTCTCTCAAAACAATTAAAGCAAATTAGTAGTATAACGCGTTACCCTAGAACACTTTTGGCGAGGAGCCCCATAGTGCATTCTTTGTAAAATATTTTCATTTTCCCCTAATTTTCCTTAAAATATGCAAATTAGTTCAGGAGCGAATTTTTGTGCTAATATAGAGGGCGCTGCAAGTATTGACGAGGTGCTAAGTGTGTCATTGGCCTTTGGCCTCGTCTTGAGTGCCTCGCCATTGGCTTTGACTTCACTAGTCCATACTGTTGCCACTGGTCTCGCCCTACTTCTATCCAAGGTACTTTCTTTGGTCTCGCCTTCTACTTTACCTTCTACTTTGGTCTCACCCTACTTCTGTGCATGTCCACTGGTCTCGTCTTTATCCTAACCTTTAACCTTGCACTTATCCTTGTACTAAGCCTAACTTTTCTGTTGTTAGATCAGTACTGTTGTCTTTGTTCATGGCTTACCCTAACCCACCTAACCTTAACCTTTATTTCGACCCTGGTCATTGTGTTTTATATGTCATGTTCTCTAAGTCATACTTTAACCCTTTGTTCTAAGTTTCCACTCTAACCCTAGACATTATGTATTATATATTATTTATGTTGTGTTCTCTCAATCCTTATACATTCGTTTCTTGATTTTGTTGTCTTTTGTTCATGACTAACTCTAACTATCTTTTTTTTTAGTGACTTCTGCTTTTATTCAATGCTATTCTTCCTTTATCCAACCTCTAACCTAAGTTGCTATGACAACTCTATATTCATTCATTATTTATTTTCGAATATTATTTTAATATTCTCGTGATATCTCCCTTTGATCCAACTCTAACCTAAGTTGCTATGACAACTTTTATTTTTATTTATTTATTTTTATTTATATTCTATAATTTATTCTTTTTCATTATACATTTGTATTTTTTTTAATTAATTATTCATTATTAATTCATTTCATTTTTTTTTATTTATTTATTATATTTATTTTATCTATAATTTTTTTAATTATAATTTATCTATTTATTATATTATTTATTACAATATTGTTATTAATTCATTTTATTTACTTATTTATAATTTTATATTATTTAATATATTTATATTTTCAATTAATTATTTATTATTTATTTTATCTATAATTTATTTTTAATTTATTTATTATGCTATTTTATTATTTGAATTATTATTCTATTATTAAATTATTATATTATTA
>MJUU01011525.1:19162-41818 GCA_002080025.1 Modiolus philippinarum
TTTCAGGAAATTTACCAAATTTGGAATCAATTATTTTGGAAATCCAATTGGTGAAAATGATTGACCTTATCAAAACAAATGCTAACAGTTTGGTTGCTAGGTAGAATTCCAAAAAATATGTGGTCTTTGACACTTTCAGGAAATTTACCAAATTTGGAATCAATTATTTTGGAAATCCAATTGGTGAAAATGGTTGATCTTATCGAAACAAATACTAACAGTTTGGTTGCTAGGTAGAATTCCAAAAAATATGTGGTCTTTGACGCTTTCAGGAAATTTACCAAAATTGGAATCAAATATTTTTCAAATTCAATTGGTGAAAATGATTGCCCTAATGGAAACAAACCCTAACAGCATGGTTGCTAGGTAGAATTCCAAAAAATATGTGGTCTTTGACACTTTCAGGAAATTTACCAAAATTGGAATCAAATATTTTTGAAATTCTATTGGTGAAAATGATTGCGCTAATGGAAACAAATCCTAACAGTATTGTTGCTAGGTAGAATTCCAAAAAATAAGTGGTCTTTGACACTATCAGGAAATTTACCAAAATTGGAATCAACTATTTTTGAAATTCAATTGGTGAAAATGATTGCCTTAATGGAAACAAATCCTAACAGTATTGTTGCTAGGTAGAATTCAAAAAAAAAGGTGGTCTTTGACACTTTCAGGAAATTTACCAAAATTGGAAACAAATACAAATGTATTTTTGAAATCCAATTGGTGAAAATGATTAACCTTATCAAAACAAATGCTAAAAGTATGGTTGCTAGGTAGAATTCCAAAAAATAAGTGGTCTTTGAGACTTTCAGGATATTTACCAAAATTGGAATCTCATTTTCGAATTCTAAGATTTCAGAATTTTAATTTTTTTTCAAATACTTGCCAAAATATAAGATTATATGCCAAAATGTCCAAAAATATTAGTCTTTGACATTTTCAGGAAATTTACCAAAGTTGGAACCGGAATCAAAATTCTGAAAGCTTATTGCGCATCAACAGACTATATGCAACAATTCTGCAACAAAATTAAATCCATAAATCCAAAAATGTAGGATGAGTTTGCGTCGCATGCCATATTGTCACAATTCACATTTTGTGGTCTTTGTCAAATCGACATCTTGGGGCCTCTTGTTTGCATCAAGATAGATATCAAAAATCCAAAAGCTTATTGTGCATCTACAGACCATATGCAACAATTCTACAACAAAATTAAAACCCTAAATCCAAAAATGTAGGAGGAGTTCGCGTCGCATACCACATGTGTCAAAATGGACATCTTGGGGCCTCTTGTTTGCACCAAGACCAATATCAAAATTCCGAAAGCTTATTGCACATCTGCAGCATATATGCAACAGTTCTATAACAAAATTAAAACCCTAAATCCAAAAATGTAGGAGGAGTTCGCGTTGCAAGGATGTGTGACGGACGGACGGACAAAGCCAACGACAATATTCCCGAACTTTCATTCTAAAGTGCGGGGATAATAAAAGCGCATGTCTAGATAAGAGAAGACATATTCTGCAAATTTGTTAAGAACATGAATTACAGTATTTGGGACTTGCAGATTAACAAACTGAACTAACATGTGAGCTACATTGGCTCGGCAAACCTCTAAAATCTGTAAAAACAAAATTTTAAGTATAATGTACATGACCAAATCTGATAAACATCTACTGAAAGTTTAGTTGGAATCTAAAAGACAGTTGTGAAGGAGTCCAACATTAACAAAACAAGCTAACAAATTATCAAATTTGGGCTCTGTGAACCTCTAAAATCTGTAAACCCAAAATTTTAAGTATCAGGTGCGCAATTATATCAGGTAAACAACATATTCTGAAAGGTTGGTTGGAATATGACTTACAGTTCTTAAGGAGTTCCAGATTAACAAACTTAATTAACAAATGAGCTATTTTGGCACAGTGAACCAATTTAATGTGTAAAATCAAAATTGTTCACTAATTCTGGTGAAAAACATATCTTGCAAGTTTGATTGGAATCTGACTTATAGTTGTGATGGAGTTGCAGATTAACAAACCAGATAAACAAATGAGCAATTTTTGCTCTGTAAACCTCTAAAATCTGATAAACCGAAATTCTAAGCATCAGGTGCACAACTACACCAGGTGAATAACATAACCTGAAAGTTTGGTTGGAATCTGACTAGCAGTATTGATGGAGACTGAGAGACTAACAAATGAGTATCTTGGCTCTGTGAACCTCTTAAACTGAATAAAGGGCTACGCAGAGCGCAGCATGATACGACTGCAGCATGTTGACCACTGAAATTTGAACAAGTATAATCTAAAGCGAATGTGGACACAGTAAAAAGCTTGACACAGTAATTAGATGGACACAATAAAAATCTTGATATAGTAATTAGCTGGACACAAAATAGTGAAAATAAAGCATACAATAAGAATAATCCAAAGAAAAAATCCCATCAAAATCTGAAGAAAAATAAAGATTTCACATATTTCTTATAATTGCAATTTTGGAACCTTTGACCCCTTATAGCTTAGAAACGGTAAGAGCTATGCCAAATCCGTTGACATATCACTAAAACCTTACAATGAGAGGAATCCAAAGAAAAAAATCCCATCAAAATCTGATGAAAAATAAAGATTTCACATATTTCTAATAATTGCAATTTTGGCCCCTTTGACCCCTTATAGCCCAGAAACAGTATGAGCTACGTCAAATCTTTTAAATTTTACAGTAAGCTTGCAATGAGAGGAATGCAAAGAAAAAAATCCCATCAAAATCTGATGTAAAATAAAGATTTCACATGTTTCTAAAAATTGCAATTCTGGCCCCTTTGACCCCTTATAGCTCAGAAACAGTAAGAGCTAAGGCAAATCTGTTGACATACTACTGAAAGCCTACAATGAGAGGAATCTGAACAAAAAAAATCCCATTGAAATCAGATGAAAAATAAAAAATTTAGGTAAATCTGCATGTTTGCAATTTTGGTATCGTTGGGCCCTCATAGCTTGGAAAGGAAACAAGTTATCAAAAATGGGTGGGGCAGGGAAGGCGATATTAAAATCTGGGCTTAAGCTTGTGCCAACAAACATCATACTAAAATTTGATAACAATCCGTTCACTAGAACCAAAGTTATGCTGTCCAAAGACGCCAACGCAGACGCTGACGCCGACGCCAACGCCAGCGCCATACCATAATACGACCGCAAAATTTTTGCGGTCGTATAAAAATCAAAATTCTAAGTAACAGATGCACAACTACACCAGGTGAGCAACATATCGCGAAAGTTTGGTTGGAATTGGACTAGCAGTTTTGAAGGAGTTGCTGATTCAAACATAGAAAGCAGCCATAGCCTGCTAATCTCACCTCATTGTGCAGCATTGTCACATATTGCACATGTCAGTAAACAGGAATAGATTAAAATCATTCTTTTTAACAGATTCAGTCATGCATAAAATGTAGGTCACAGACACCATCCGAAGCATGCATTGTTGTTGCCATCCCAAAATGCATCATACATACCAATATGGTTGTTGAGGGACATATCAGTAAGCGGAAATGGACTTTAATCATTATACCTAACCAAGTCACTCATGCATAAAATGTAGGTCACAGACAGCATCCGAAGCATGCATTGTTGTTGTTGTCATCCCAAAATGCATTAAACATACAACTATGGTTGATGAAGGACATGTCAGTAAGCGGGAATGTACTTTAACCATTCTACCTAACTAAGTCGCTCATGCGTAAAATGTAGGTCAGAGACAGCATCTGAAGCATGCATTGTTATTGTCATCCCAAAATGCATCATACATACAAATATTGTTGATTTGGGACATGTTAGTAAGCGGGAATGGACTTTAAACATTCTACCTAACCAAGTCGCTCATGCGTACAATGTAGGTCAGAGACAGCATCCGAAGCATGCATTGTTGTTGTCATCCCAAAATGCATCATACATACCAATATGGTTGATGTGGGGCATGTCAGTAAGCGGGAATGGACTCTAACCATTCTACCTAACCAAGTCGCTCATGTGTAAAATGTAGGTCAGAGACAGCATCCGAAGCATACATTGTTGTAGTTATCCCGAAATGTATCAGGCATACCAATATGGTTGATGTGGGGCATGTCAGTAAGTAGGAATGGACCTTAACCATGCTTCCTAACCGGACGCCGATGCGGATGCCGACGCCGACACTAGGGGTATCACATAAGCCCCCCTCACTTCGTGAGGTGAGCTAAGAAATGACAGACAATGCAGGACTAGGACGTAAGATGACAGATAGTAATCCCTATGTGTTGACTCTGCTTACAGCATGCGACACAAAAACCATTTTTCAAGTAAATTTCATCAAAGTCGTGTTTTTACCTGAATATTCATTTCAAGATCGTGAAATCATCAAAGAACATTAAAATCATCAAATACACCCCCTTAACCGTCAAAGTTGGCAGGCATGGTAAAATTTCTAGCATCTTTGGACTTGGCAAGCTTAGTCTAAATACTTGAAATCTTAACATTGTGTGTCTGAGATTTTTCTGTCTGGTACTAACCCTGGTGTTAGATTCTTATATTCTACTGTAATAGCCACCAAGAAGACATATTATCTTATTTGCCAAGAAGGCCTTCTTCTGGTCAAATAGAAAGTATATCTAAATAGCCAGCAGGATGGATTCTTAGGTTTACTTACAAACACTTCTTTCCAGGTCAGAGATTTGACATATCATTTTTTGAAATATCATAATGATAGTCTGGCAGCCTGTCTATAAAGCCAACATCTCAGTGTTTTCTTGCAACTGATTTGTAGAGTGCCCTGTGGTTGTTTATATACTGTGATTGTCCCGACTTCTTTTTGTCTTTTTGATGTGCCATTGTAAGAACACTTTGCCAGTTAATCCCACATTGATGAGTAATAAAAGACATGGATTTGACATCTTGTTAAAAATTGTGCTCAACCTGGTTTCAGGGATCATCTGGAAATTTCTATAGGTATGAGCAGCTTATTGTTGGAGGCTCTGGTGACTTCAAGATGAAGAACAACAATAAAAGTGTCGTTCCATTGCTTTGTTTATCATTTATTTGCAGAGACTTTGTCCATTTGATTACTCAATATCTTTTAATTGTTTATGTTAAGGTCTGAAGAGCCCTACACCTAATAGAGAGATTCAAGCCAGCTTATAGGGAGCATTTTCAGAGCAATATAGGTTCCAGATGTATGCATAAAAACATGTATTTTCATACATTCTTAGTTTATAATGTAACATTTTAAGTAAATAGTATTAAATACAAGACTTCATATCAACATCAGGCTTTGTATAAATAACAACAGATTTTTTTTGTAGCACAACAAATTTCATCACTAGATTTATATTTGTGAAATTCATCATCAGTGTTAAGTTTGGTTGCAGTATACATATTGTCTCACTTGGAACCTGAAACTTATGTCACAAATGAACTGGATTTTGAGTTTGGTATAGATAACAAGGGAGTAATTCTTTGAACCAGGAAACTGTTATTGTTTTATCAAAGGAATGAAGATGCTTGCTTGTCATCAGTGTAATCATCAACCAGCTGATTACTTTTCATCAGAAATATCGCCAAGATCTCTTAAATATATCTTGCAGGTCTAACAAAGTCCTTGGATAGCTGTAATTCATTATAAAATACCAGCAGAGGTTAACGGAATATCAATAACCATCAAATAGCATTCTTATCAAAATCTTTTTAACAGAAACTGGTCAGAGCAAATTGACATCTGATCATGAGACAAAAGATAGGGTCTGAAATTGTGAATCTAATGATGAGATTGGGAAGGTTAACGTCTCTGTCCCAGGTTCAATAGTGGAGACGTAAGTCAATGTTGACATGTATAAATTGTTAACGCAGAACATGTCTCGCCTTACCCATGTATCACATGAATCTGCACATTGATCTTCAGCAGCAGCCATGTTAACAAAATGTAAGTCTAAATTTGTGTGCACTACCTCCTTGCTAAAATCTTCATATGATTTTTCAAGCATGATAGAGGGGTCAAGGCCAACATCTAAATGTGTATAATCCTCAGGATGCAGCTGCATGTCAAATATAGAGTGGCTGCAAAATTTCAAAGTCGGTGGAGAATGACTGTAGGGTCATAGACATAAACACCACTGAAATTGATCTCAATCATGATAATGCAACTGCATGCCAAATATCAATGGACTACTATGAGTGGTTGATGTTAAACAGACCAAAGAAAAAACTTAAAACATTTGATAAACAGTGCAAATTTCAAAGTCAGTTGAGCATGACTGCGGAGGCATAGACATAAATCGCCACTAAAACTGACCTGTACTGATGCTAATGCAACCGCATATCAAATATAAATGGCAACTATGAGTGGTTGATGCTAGACAGACCCAAGAAAAAGTTAAAACGTTGATAAATAGTGCAAAATTTCAAAGTCAGTGGAGCATGACTGCGGAGGCACAGATATAGAATGCCAATGAAACTGATTTGTACTAATCTTATGCAACTTCATAACAAGAGCTGTCGCTGAATGGCAAAAGTGATACCCCCACTCACTGAACCCTGAATCAATATGGCAAGTGCAAATTTAAGTGAGTATGGACACAATACAGGTTTTGGACACAGTACAAGAAAGGACACAATGACATAATCCTCAAGAATAAACAGAATGTAGTAACTATGCAACTAAACATATAGAGGCTGCATTCCAATTTTGAAATCAATCCCTCTTATAGCAGCTGAGAAAACTGCTATGAAAATTTCATGTTTCACTCCATTTGGTAACTAAGTCCACATTATGTTGAACAGGATGTACACATCCAACAGAACTCAAAATAGGACATTCCTTACAACTAAACATATTGAAGCTGCATTCCAATTTTGAAATCAATCCCTCTTACAGCAGCTGAGAAAACTGTGAAGAAAAATTCATGTTTCACTTCATTTCGTAACTAAGTCCACATTTCGTTGAACAAGAAGTACACATCCAACAGAACTCAAAATAGGACGTTCCTTAAAACACATCACACAGAGGTTGCATGCCAATTTTCAAACCAATCGCTCTACTAAAAGCTGAGGGAATTGTGACAGAAATAATTTTTTGTCCGAACGGACGGACGAACAGATGGATAGACAGACAGACACAGTGAATGCAGTATACCCCACTCTCTAAAGAGTGGGGGTATAATATCAATCAGCAACTACAAGTGGTTGATGCTAAACAGACACAAGAAAAAACTTGAATATTTGAAAAACAATTCAAAATTTCGAAGTCAGTGGAGCATGACTACGGGTGCATAGACATAATACGCCACTGAAACTGATCTGTACTGATGCTAATGAAAATGCATACCAAATATCAATAGGCTAGCACAGGTGGTTGATGTTAAACAGACCCAAGAAAAAACTTAAACAATTGTGGACGCTGCCGCCTCCAGAATCACCATACCTAAGTCTGGCTTTTTTCGACTATGGTAGAAGGCTTGACAAAAACAAATGCTCTACACTTAAACTTACATTCATGAAAGATTCTCTCATATCTGATCTCTGCCTTCATGTAAAATTTTTACCTATTTATCTTTATCAGTTTACTAATGGCTCTCATGTTACTACCTATTTTTCAGTTTACTGACAAACATTATCATATGAAATTACATGTCATATGAGTCCATTTAGGACATAAATTTTACTGCTCAACTAAATATGTGTAAATGTTTACCCAAAATTGAGAACAGTTTTGTGTGACATGTTGTTTCTGCATCAGTGGAGTGTTTTCTCCCATACTATTTCTGTCTGTGGAAATATGATTTTGGTTAACCATGTTCTCATCTGTAGATACCTATGTATATAAAATAAGAAAAGATTAATAGTTCTCACCTTACTAAAAACGATAAGACAGTTTTGTTTTCAGGGTGTACAACAAACAACCTGGAACCAGACAGAAAATTATCATGCATCTGATTCTGACATCACCAGTACAACAAACCACCTGGAACCAGACAGAAAATTATCATGCAACTGATTCTGACATCACCAGTACAACAAACCACCTGGAACCAGACAGAAAATTATCATGCAACTGATTCTGATGTCACCATTACAACAAACCACCTGGAACCAGACAGAAATTATCATGCATCTGATTCTGATGTCACCAACAACAAATCACCTAAAACCAGAAAGAAAATTATCATGCAACTGATTCTGACATCACCAACAATACCTAGGAATATGGCCTTATCGTGAAGAAATCATGTTCTGCATATTCAGCGGTTATAAATGTGAGAAAGAAAATAGAAGATGACATGCCCCCATGCAAGATACAGATTTTTAATGTTTTCTTAGTAATGATGTTTGTGTCTGTAAGACAGGTATGATGCCCCCACAAAATATATTTTGACTGTGTACACTCTATGTCAAAATCGCAAAAAATGACTGAGTTTAACAAAATTACATCAAAATCAAAGGCACATCTTCAATATTTATACAAATGATCTGCAAAACAAAGACTTCCTACCATTAAAAACTGTAGGTCTTGGCCAGACAAAGACTTCCTACCATTTAAAACTGTAGGTCTTGGCCAGACAAACTGTGTACTCACAATAAGAAAATGGCAAAAAACAGCTAGCTAAGTTCAACTATATATATTTTTCAAAAAATTGCACCGAAGTCAAAATCAATACAAAAGGGCACATCTTCAATATATGTATTTTTATTGCAGGGCATAACAAGAGTTGTCAGAAGACAACATAGCTCGCCGGGGATTCCAGTAACCTCAATGCACAATAAATTAGAAAGTAATAAAAAGCTTTCTTCACAGGAAAGTTACATATCAAATATAAACACCCTATCAGTAAACAATTTAATTCTAGAAGCAAAGTTAAAAGTTTTTAAAGAATTGCCTTCTGGGCAAGGTCAAGGTCAAAATGTCTACAAATTTGGTATCACCAGAAAGCTCTCACAATAAATAAGTTACATACAAAATATAAACACCCTACCACTAAAGGCTGACCTTCTAGAGGAAAGGTTTAATTTTTTTTTACAAATTGCCCTCAGGGTAAGGTCAAGGTCAAAATGTCTACAAGTATGGTACCAGAAGAAAGCCCTCATCATCAGGAAGTTGTATACCAAATATGAACACCCTCCACTAAAAGCCTACCTTCTAAAGGCAAGGTTAAAGTTTTTTTTTTAAATTGCCCGTCAAGGTCAAAATGTCTACAAATATGGTAAAACTAGAAAGGTCTCATCATAAGGAAGTAACATACCAAATATGAACACCCTAACACTAAAAGCCTACCTTCTAGAAGCAAGGTTAAAGATTTTCAAAAATGTGCCCTTAGGGCAAGGTCAAGGTCAAAATGTCTACAAATATGGTACCACAAGAAAGCTCTCATCATAAGAAGTTACATACCAAATATGAACAGCCTACCACTAAAAGCCTACCTTCTAGAGGCAAGGTTAAAGTTTTTTTAAAAATTGCCCTAAGGGCATGGTCAAGGTCAAAATGTCTACAAATATGGTACCATCAGAAAGGTCTCATCATAAGGAAGTAACATACCCAATATGAACACCCTACCACTAAAAGCCTACCTTCTAGAAGCAAGGTTAAAGTTTTTTTTAAAATTGCCCTAAGGACAAGGTCAAGGTCAAAATGTCTACAAATATGGTACCACAAGAAAGCTCTCATCATAAGGAAGTTACATACCAAATATGAACACCCTACCACTAAAAGCCTACCTTCTAGAAGCAAGGTTAAAGTCTTTGAAAATTGCCCTAAGGGCATGGTCAAGGTCAAAATGTCTACAAGTATGACGACGCCGACGATGCCGACGCCGGGGTGATGACAATAGCTCTCCGGACATTCGTCCCGGCGAGCTAAAAAGTGTTTTGAGACAAAGATATGTGACTGTATATTTACAACAAAGGAGTATGTACAATAAGGGTCTTTTTTGAGCTTAATTGTGAAGTAAGGATAAGTTTACCATATCAAAGTATTTAATTTTTAAAAATTATTTATTCAATAAATATGTTCACTTTAAATGAAAAACTTCCTTTTCTTATGATGTTGTAAATAACATGTTGTTTATGATTTTTGGTGAAAACCCATGATATCAGGTAAAAAAATGCTTGATTTTTGGCTTTAAAGTATAAAGTGCATTGCTGTGCCAAAGAGATTTTTTAGTTTTGTTTCCAGTCATGAATTACAAAAATTGATGGCACATGCATGCACTCTGTATTTTCCCGATAAAATATGTTCTAAAACAGACATTTTTTTGTTCCATTTTTTTTTACAGAAATCATCATTTTTCCCTTATTTGGAATAAATGTAAATTTTACAGCATTAAGGAAATTTATCACAAAACATACTGATATCCTTATTCTTATACATATACTGTGAAAGTACTATTTTTTATTGGGTTCAAATTTTCATGGATTTCATGGTTTGCTAAAACTATGAAATTAAGTTCCCTTTTCCTGAGTTTTAATGGATGGAAACCACAAATTTAAGTACCCACAAAATAGTGATATTTATGAAAACCATAATAATTGGTACCCATGAATAAAAGTATTTCCACAGTAATTATCAAATTGATTGACTGATTGATTAGCTAGAGTTTAACATCCAGTGAGCAATATTTCAGCTATATCAGGACGAGAACAAGTTAATCAATTGAAAAAACTAGAGGCTCAGAGACTGAGCCTGTATCACTCACCTGACAAAATCCTTCTATGCCATGCATGACCAAAAATGAAGTTTTTTATCAATGGGGTCTAATGTTTAGCTATGTTCTCCATTAGAACCCATGTTTTTTGTCTGGTCCTATTGAAATGAATAATTTTTGAAGAGGACTTTCTATGCATTTAGTTAAATTTGCCTTACTAGTTTCAGAGTAAATGATGAAAAGGATGGTTTTCTCATACCAGGCTCCTATGTTAAACTATGTTCTGTACTGGAGGCCATGTTTTTTGTCACTTCTAAATGAAATGAGCAATCTTTGTAAAGAACCTTCAAAACCTCATTCCTGTAAAGTTTGGTTGAATTTGCTTCAGTGGTTTCAGAGGAGAAGATGAAAATGTGATTTTCCCTTTGGGTTCAATGTTAAGCCTAAATTCTGCGCTGGCGGCCATGTTTTTTATTGGATCAGAGCGAAATGAGCAATCTTTGTTAAGGACCTTAAGTACATCATTCCTGTAAAGTTTGGCTGAATTTGCTTCAGTGGTTTCAGAGGAAAAGATGAAAATGTGATTTTTCTCATAGGGTCCAATGATAAACTATGTTCCGTGCTGGCGGCCATGTTTTTATCAGTTTGGAACAAAATGAGCTATCTTCATGAAGGACCTTAAATACCGGTACATCATTCCTGTAAAGTTTGGTTGATTTTCCCATAGGGTCCAATTTTAAACCTAAGTTCCACGCTGGCAGCCATGTTTTTTATCGGATCTGAACGAAATGAGCAATCTTTGAAAAGGACCTTCCATACATCATTCCTGAAAAGTTTGGTTGAATTTGTTTCAGTGGTTTCAGAGGAGAAGATGAAATGTGATTTTTGCCATGGGGTCCAATGTTAAACTAAGTTCCGTGCTGGCGGCCATGTTTTTTATCAGATCCCAAGGAAATGAAGAATCTATGTTAAGGACCTTTAGTACATCATTCCTGTAAAGTTTGGTTGAATTTGCTTCAGTGGTTTCAGAGGAGAAGATGAAAATGTGATTTTTCCCATAACAAAGTTCCGTGCTGGCGGCCATGTTTTTTATCGGATCCAAATGAAATGAGCAATCTTTGTTTAGGACCTTCCATACATCATTCCTGTAAAGTTTGGTTGAATTTGCTTCAGGGGTTTCAGAGAAGATGAAAATGATTTTTCCCATAGGGGCCAATGTTAAACGTAAGTTCTGCGCTGGCGGCTATGTTTTTTATCGGATCGGAACGAAATGAGCAATCTTTGTAAAGGACCTTCCATACATCATTCCTGTAAAGTTTGGTTAAATTTGCTTCAGAGGTTTCAGAGGAAAAGATGAAAAAGTAAAAAGTTAAAGGACAGACGACGGACGGACGACAGACGAAATCTCACACTGACCCTTCGGGTCAGGTGAGCTTAAAACAAGTTAATAAATTCAAACCAGAGAATGTGTCTGTAAGACACGGATGCCCCGCCAAAAGATAACCTTATCATAAAATGTAGGCCAGAGCCACTTAATTGTCATTGATGTGGGCAGTACTCACCAAGGCAATTAATTTGATGAAATATCATTGTCCTATAATGTGTAGTTGTTGAGAAATGGACTTAAACGCAAAACTTAACCAAAGTCACTGAAGCGTAAAATATAGGTCAAAGCCACCTTATTGTCAATGATATCAAGGCAATCAATTTGATGAAACATCATTGCCCTATAATGTGTAGTTGTTGAGAATTGGACTTTAACACAAAACTTAACCAGAGTCACTCAAGCATGAAATGTAGGTAACAGAGTCAAACTACCTAGTGAACTCTGTAGTACTATCAAATATCTACCTACTGGCCTTATATTATTGTTCTAACTCTTACAGTTTCTGAGAAATGGACTTAAACGCAGAACTTAACCGGACGTACGGATGTACGGACGGACGGAAGGACGGACAAGGGTAACACTATATGCCCCTTCCACATTCGTGGCGGGGCATAAAAATTATAAATATCAGAAGAAAGAAATAAAGGTGGATGGGACAACCAGGGCAACAAGTTTTTGATTGCCACTGTAAAAGGGAAGAAAGGGGTAGGGGCAGGAAATTTAGTCTTCTATACGAGACCCAGTGTCTCTGCTCTCCTTGGAAAAATATAGAAGGTGTCTTTATACTGCATGGACTGTTTAGTTTCTCCACACAGTTCGGCTACTATGGTTTGCAGCCAGGCTTTCCGTATTATGACCTGACTAACCACATAGACAGGACAATCCCCTATCCACAAGCTGGGGACGTGCCCAGCAGCTCTATAGCCTGAGCCCCTGAAATTATCAAATCAAAAGTAATTTCATGCAAATTTGATACACTTTATTTTGTTGGTCAAATATAGCCCTTATCGTACATACTCCTTTCTATATACATTGTACTGATGTTCTACTTACTATGTATACAAACTTCCCAAACGGCCACAGATAATATTTGCTCATTTTGAAACAGAACGTACCTACAAGATAAAACAAACTGAGAAACCACATTAAAATCAGAGCAAATGGAAATGTCATTGCTAGAAATATCAGACTGCCTGTCCAGGCCAGGACAGGACAGGACAGGACAGGCTAATATTTTCATAAATTTACATTGAAATATGGTAAATAATATTGACTTCATGGCTGGCAAGAATTTGGAGTGAGTTTCCAACACTTTCATTTTTGGTTTGCATTGTATTATGCTGTTAATTATTGCATTCCTGGTTTTGAACAATGATTTTTATGTATATTATCCTACAGAGCATAAATTGTCAATCAATAAAATAAAAGGGCTGGTGTGTAGTTGTTAGTGCATTGTACTGTGAAACAAGGGTGTGTGGCTCAATCCCTGGTCTAACGCATTGTACTGTGAAACAAGGATCTATGGATCAATCCCCCCGTCAGGGTGAAAATTTCAAAGACATAATTTTGTGCTCTCTTTTGAGACCATTTGTGAGATTGGTCTCAAGGAACAACAGCTAGTCCTTCAGAATAGTTGAATAATGTTTGATCTGTTTTAGGGGAGAACAACACCTCTGGGATGTTAAGGACTCCTTCATAGAGTTCATTAATCCTACCCTGGCATTTATGAAGTCTTTTCTCACATCCATTACCTGGATTGATTGATTGATTGATATGGGGTTTAATGTCACTTTCAGCAGTATTTCAGCTATCTCATGACGGTCAGTTTTAGTGGTGGAGGAAGCCGGAGTATCCGGAGAGAGCCACCAACCTTGGACAGGTAACTGACATACCTTATCACTTACGATTGTAAGTCTAGTGCACCCTTTTTGGTAATGTTCAAAGTGGGGCCTGAACTCATACCACAGTGGTGATAGACTACAGTGGTTGTATAGGTAGTAGAACTACCTTAACCACTTGGCCTACCAGGCCCCTCTATAAGCTGGAGACATATTAATGTAAGTAACAATAAGTTGTTTCCAAATCCAGGATGAATAAATATGTTTCAACTGAATCAATAAAATATTTACTGCATTTCTGTCAAGTGTCGTTGTTGTAACTTGTACATATTTGTATAAAAATTTAACATGTAAGGAGTATCATACTTTGCTTTGTAAATTTTGACCAAGAACAAAATTGTGCAAATGTCTCTCTAATTGCATACAACTAATTCAATATAAATGGCAAGGTAAAAGGCAGTAATAAATTTAATATAACATTATACCATCATGTTTCAAGATGCCAAGAAAACATATTGGATGAGCATAAAGTAGGATTAGTGGAAACTTGTGTTACATATAGAAACTATGGTAAAAATAATATTGGTATTTCTACAGGTAATAGCGCGTAGGCTAAAAACTGTTCGGGAAAGTGCGCGTAGGCAAAATAACTGTTCGGGAAACTGCGCGTAGGCAAAATAACTAATTTGAATAAGGCGCGCTTTAGCACGTCGAACAAATAACTAGTTATTTCCCTTGTCGTCAACGTAAATGTAAATAAACATGGCTGCCAATCGGTTCGGCTGCAGCACTGACAGGGACATTACGATAATCCCAGATAAAAAAAACACCAGTATGCTCTTTCTACAGATGAAAAGCTCGGAGTTCGATAGTTAAAGTTTTGAGGAAAAAGCCCAAAACGATTTTTTTTTCTGTGGACGCCCGTAGAAAGGATGGAAGCACTGGAACTTGCTCCCGATTAAAAAAAAAAACATTACATTTATTTCTTTTTTTTATAGTTGACTAATGTGTTGCTTTTCAGGTCGTGAGGAAGTCCCTGTAATGTAATACTAACTCACCACCCATTACTAAATTCATTCGTTTTGGTTTATTTAGACATTTGTCATATGGATTTGATATTGATATCATAAAACACCGTTTTTTTTTTAGTTTTTAGTTCAGTATAATAATACAGTTATGGCCTTTAATCGACTTCGGATAATATCCATAATTATACGGACCTCGGAAAAATAACCTTTTCTCGATTAAATAATTATGGATATTACCCTAAATTAAATGCCATAATTGTATATTATTATACTTTACTATAGTAACTATGGTAAAAATAATGTTAGTATTTCTACAAGTAATAGCGCATAGGCAAAATAACTGTTCGGGAAAGTGCGCGTAGGCAAAATAACTAATTTGAATAAGGAGCGCTTTAGCACGTCGAACAAATAACTAGTTATTTCCCTTGTCNTGATCCAGGCCAAGTTTGGTTTCATTTGGCCCAGTAGTTTCAGAGGAGAAGATTTTTGAAGAAAAGTTTACGACGGACGGACGGACGACGGACGGACGACGGACGACGGACGCCAAGTGATGGCAAAAGCTCACCCTGGCGAGCTAAAAAAACACCATAAGTAATTAACATTCGTACAGCAGTAACCCTAACCCTAAAATAAATATGTTTTAGGCCTAATTCTAGAACTATTTCTGCCTCTGAACCAAAAATTGAAGTTGAACAGAATTTTTACTGTAAACAATTAACTTACTGAAAATCACAACTTATTGGTGGGAAATACCAAATTTCGCAAAATGTACAAGTGTCAGGGACATTACTATACAAACAGTTTCACCTCTGAAACCAAAAACAAAAAAACAAACTTGGCAAGAGTTTAATGGTCATCAATTACAAAATTTTATGTCAATATGTAAATTTGTTCCCATTTTTGGTTAAAACTTGGGCAAGAGACTGGCAGACACCAGACACACAGACAGACATGGATGAAGGGACACACACCTACATACCTGTGATAAGGTCAGGATGTCAATGCAGGAGATCTCCCTCCAAAAACCAGGAGATTGAGGTGTCAATGCTGGAGATCTCCCTCCAAAAACCAGGAGATTGAGGTGTCAATGCAGGAGATTTTTCTCAGGTTGTTTTAGTGGACGATTTTACATATTAATGGGTATAAATATGTTAAAATGAGTAAAAAATATGTAAAAGATATTTTAATGACTTTTCCATGTCTTCAGAAATGTCTAGCAAGAGGATAAATGTGGGCCATAACTATTATCCAGTTGTCAGTCCTATGGAAGAATAATAGTCCATCAATTTACCTTTGACCACGGCGAACTTTCTGATTATGTACATTAGAGCACTATAACATAACAGAATTGTTGTAATTACAAATCTTGCTTTTCTTCTTTTATATAAACATTTTTGATTTTGTTTCAATTGGTATACTTTTAGTTAATGTTCTACACATAACAAGGGGAGATAATTCAGCATCAATCACTGGAAGTTTTGACCCATTTTGTCTGTGAATATCAGGGCTTAAATTCATTAAGCAAATGGTTCACTGAAGAATTGAATGCATTATTTTGGGTATGAAAGTGTTGACCGAAGCACATTTTTACCGTGCTTCATGTTGAAAATGTGCGCCTGGTCAACACTTTCATAATCCCTAAGAAACTTCAAAATTATGCATTCCATTCTTATAATAACATTTTAACCGCAATATAAAAAAACACAATTTATTCACATGAAAGTATATCATGTACATTTGGATTCTATTTTTATAAATTAATCTGCCACGTGAACATGTGTTTCATGGCAATATGCAACTTTACATTGATATGTCACATGATCGGTGTTCACCTATCAAATCGACAGAATTCAAATGAATATACATGAAATGTAATTATGGTCTAATATATGAGTATTACAAGTTCTAAATTCCTTAACTGGGCTTTTACATGCCACTCTGACCACCTGTAAACACTTGACGATAATTAAATCATGACTTGGTTGCTGCAGGCTATAATTTGACACATTTGAATATTTGAAACAACAGAATATCCTTAATTGCATATTAAAACATAGGTTATCAATGTCAACGATTACAAAGTTTGCCTCCTTATGGCACATTGTCACAGCTACAAAATCTGCCTAGATGCTGGCCTACTATCAAAAATGCATTCATATGCAAAGGTTACATGAACCTACAATATACAGTTACGGAGATATGAACTCGGATGTATACATTAATGTAAGTCGATCATGCATAAAATGTAGGTTAAAGAGACCTAATTTTGTCTGGATGCTACCCTACCAAAAGATGCATGCAAATACACATGCAAGATCATCCTACCATGTACAGTACCCGAGATCTAAACTTGGATGTAAGCTTGAATGTAAGTCACTCAGGCCAAAAATATAGGTCAAAGTGACCTAATTTTGTCTGGATGCTGACTTACCATCAGAGATGCTTGCATATGCAAGGTTAGAAGATCCTACCATGAACACTGACTGAGATTTGAACTTGGACATCAACTTGTATGTAAGTCACTCAAGCGGAAAATGTAGGTCAAAGTGACCTTATTTGCCTGGATGCTGACCTATCATCGGGGATGCATGCATATGCAAGGTAAGATGATCCTACCATGTACAGTGACTTGGATCTGAACTTGGACATGAACTTGAATGTAAGTCACTCAAACAGAAAATGAAGGTCAAAGTGACCTAATTTTTCCTGGATGCTGACCTACCATCAGAGATGCATGCATGTGCAAGGATAGAAGATCCTACCATGTAAAGTGATTGAGATCTGAACTCAAACATCAACTTAAATGTAAGTCACTCAAGCTGAAAATGTAGGTCAAAGTGACCTAATTTTGCCTGGATGCTGACCTATAATCAGAGATGCATACATGTGCAAGGTTAGATGATCCTACCATGTAAAGTGACTGAGATCTGAACTCGGATGTAAACTTGAATGTAAGTCACTCAAGCGGAAAATGTAGGTCAAAAGGACCCATTTTGCCTGGATGCTGACCTACCATCAGAGATGCATGCATGTGTAAGGTTAGATGATCCTACCATGTAAAGTGACTGAGATCTACTCGGACATAAATTTGAATGCAAGACACTCAAGCCAAAAATATAGGTCAGAGAGACCTAATTTTCTTGGAGGTTGTGAGTCAATCCAAGATGCACCTGCATGCAAAGTTTGATGACCCTACCCTGCATAGTTACTAAAGCAAATAAAGATTTACTTAACTTTCAAAATGCAGATGCAGACGAAGACGTGGACGTGGAGGTGGACCTTGATGCCGGGGGTACTCCAATAGTCCCCCTCAACTTCATGAGGCAAACAAAAAATTACAGCTGATTGACAGGCATTATAGGGTAGATAACAGCTTACTTTTCACATTTTATAAACAAACCAAATACGGGAGTTTTACAGCCAAATGCGGGAGACAAATTTCAGGGCTTAAAAACGAGAGACTCCCTCAGGATACGGGAGATATCACACGTATTCATCTAATAGGTTATCTACTCCTCATCACATTCTATATAAGGACTAAAAAAGGTTGTGTGTTCAGGGAAACCCCAACTTGCCTAAAATTTTATGCCTACCCTAAGAGTTTTTGCCCATTTTACAACAAGCACTGTTTAAGTAAGAAATGCTCCCCCATTACTAAAATGTAAAAAAGAATATCCAAAAAAAAATTTCCTACCTTCCCTACGTGACTTTAAAAACAATGTTACCCCAAACACACAATCTATTTTTTAGGAATACATGGTATGAATTACCTATCCCCCTGCCCCAACTAAAATCTACTCACCATAATGTCTCCCTATAACAGTTATAAACATAAAGATCCCTAACAGCAAGTAGATCAGTGCCTGCCACCAACCGAACAACAATATATATAGTATGTTACATACTATAAATTTATGATCTGAAAAACATATTGTAATATATCAATAACAACAATACATATAGTATGTTACATACGATAAATTTATGATATGAAAAACATACTGTAATATATCAATAACAAAAATTAATATTGAATGGTCATAAAAGTCATCATCAATGCTTAGTTTTAAACAAAAAATGCTTTTGCATATTAGTGCATTATGTTCAATATTCCACCATTAATGAAACTTTTTTGATATCATTTAAAATGTCGAGGTTTTATTTGAGTGTTCAGGGTTGTTTGCCCCTTCTAACTCAATGCCAGTATTCTAACTTTGATTCAATATTTTCAGCATTCTATCAACATAAATATAATCTAACTCAGGACTACTTAGCCACTTTGTCGTATAAATAACTCCACTATGTATGAGCAAGCCGTGAATATGGTTAGCCGTGAATATGGTTAGCCATGAATATGGTTAGCCGTGAATGTGGTTAGCCGTGAATATGGTTAGCCGTGAATATGGTAAGCAGTGAATATGGTAAGTCTTGAATATGGTAAGTAGTGAATATGGTTAGCCGTGAATATGGTTAGCAGTGAAAATGGTAAGTCGTGAATATGGTCAGCCATGAATATGGTCAGCAGTGAATATGGTTAGCCCTTTTAGCTGCTTTTGTTCTTTACTTCATACTTATTTTACAAAATTTTGCCGTCATGTTTGTCTACCTCACGTGTCTCATAATGAATTGACATCAACTGAGCTCTTCTCAATTTTCAAACTTATTTCATGGAAAACTGAAGCTCATTGTAGCAGAATATAGTTGTTTAGGCTTCTCCAGGGTACTTACTATCAGGTATCAGTAAAGCTCATTATAGCAGAATATACTAGTAATAGTTGTTTAGGCTTCTCCAGGGTACTTTCTATCAGGTATCAGTAAAGCTCATTGTAGAAGGCCTCATGGTGACTTCAAGATGAGCAACAAGTAACCATGTATTTGTAGATACTTTTGTCTCATTTGCATTTACTCCATAATACTTCATTGTTAATTAAGGGTTCATAATCCTTGTCTTCGTCCTAAATCCCCCCCACCAAGACAGGGACAGGGAATATGAACATGTATTCCCTGTGAAGATTCCTGAATAATGTATAATATATCCTATAAAATTGGTCCAGAGGCTAATCTCTCAGTGAAATATCTAAAGGCAGAAGAAATTTGATCTCTTAACTAAATTCAAAATGTCAACCTTCAAAATTTCTATAGACATCAAAAACCAAAGTTGAATAATCACAGAGAAGTGTATACAGTTTTAGAAAACATGAGAACATAAAGAATATGTTGAATAATTGGGGTCTTTGAAAACATTAAAATCTATCACCATATCATGAGTTGGCAAGAATGAACTGCTTGCACTGAACATAAAGTTACAATGGAACATGAGTGCTATAGTACGACATAATTATGAAGGTTCACTACTCATGTTTCAGTATTTGTCAGATTTACTCCCGTGGTTTTATCCATTGAAAAACATTGTAAATTTTTGCCCATGGACTCGCTATGTTTTTATGTAATTTTATTTAAACATCTGGTCTTTTTCCGGATTCCGACAAAACTTTTGCTGCATTCACACGTAATGCATTATCTGATGAGTTTCCCATAAAACGTTTTACTTTAATACATTTTAGAAATCGATTACGTTCACACTGCTGCTCTAAAACGTTTTACGAAACGTTTCGAAAACGCATTATGTTCACATGATTCTTTCGCATCTGAAATGTTTTAGGTTTCATAAACTTAATTCTGACATATATATATATATATATTTATAAAACAGGTGGTTGTTTATCAGGAATTGTTTTATTTTTATAGCAACACACATTTACTTAGTGTGAAAACCATGTTGAACCTCGAAGTCTCGTATTTTTTCCCTCAGTTATGACATTAATAATTTATGCTGCAACTCATTTACTTTCCAATCCTCTTGCGAACTGAATTGAAATGATCTCTTTCCAGATTTTATTAGAACAGATGACAAAGCTTCTGTGAAATCCGTAGAAAAAACAAATTTTGTTTGCAGAAAAATAGAAGAATATGGACTAAGGCCACAGATATGCGAATTTTAATGTGTCTGGTTACCTATCGAAAGATTGTGAATTCAAATCTCGTCACCGTTACCAATCTTGAGCAAGATACTTTAGATTCTTCCATTCACTTAGCTGTAAAAGAGTATGGTGTTGTGCAGTGATGGACATTTCGACCATATAAGCGGTTAGCGCTTGAACGGCAGATTCAGCTGTATACTCCACAATGAAATGAGAACAAGTATTGTATGAAATTCTGAATGTGTGAATTGCGTGAATAGATTCAGATCCATGATTTTCAATTATAAACAGAATCATTGCAACTCATTTTCATTGTAGTTGTAAATGAATTGTCTACAGTGAAAATAAGATGACACGATTCACTCTTCAAATTTACAACAGAAATGATCTGAATCGATTGGCACAACCAACATATCAATGCCCAAAAATCCCACAGCTTCCAAAAAGAATAAATTAAACACAAGTATGTTTCAGTTTTAGAGCAAATGTGAATAATTGGCAATCAACTTCATGTTTTGTTTTTGTTTTTTTTTCATGGTCTATTAAGAAACTGTATTGTATAATTTAAAAGGGTATTTTTATTTGGTATATATATTAGTTGTCTAGCCTGATGCAATTCATAGATATTTTGAACAAAAAAAAAACCATTAAAACAAAAACAATAAAGGGCTACGCTGAGTGCAGCATGATACGACCGCAGCATGTCGACCACTGAAATTTCAACAAAAGTAGTTTACAGTGAATGTGAACACAGTAAAGAGCTTGACACAATAATTAGATGGACACAAAAAGAACTTGACACAGTTATTAGCTGGAAACAAAATAGGGAAAAAATCAACCCTTTTGATCACTTACTGATAAAAAAACAGAAAGAGCTTTGCAAAATATGTACTATCAACTAAAACTTTACATCCATAGAAATTCAAAGAAAAAATTCCATCGAAATCGGATGATTGATTGATTGATTTGTTAGAGTTTAACGTCCAATGAGCAATATTTCAGCTATATCAGGACGAGAACAAGTTAATCAATTCAAAACAAATTGTAAGTAAAAGAAGAAAGAAATAAAGGTGGAAGGGACAACCGGGGCAACGACTTTTGATTGCCACTGGAAAAGGGGAGAAATGGGTAGGGGCAGGAAATTTAGCCTTCTATACGACACCCAGTGCGTCTGCTCTCTTTAGAGAAATATAGAAGGGGTCTTTATACTGCATGGAGCGTGGCGTTTCTCCACACAGTTTGGCTACAATGGTTCGCGGTCAGGCTTTCCGTATTATGACCTGACTACCCCGCAAAGACAGGGCATTCCCCTATCCACCACCTGGGGACGCGCCCGGCAGCTTTGTAGCCAAAGCCCCTGAAAACCTATTCAGGTGCCGGGGAAATAGGATGAAAAATAAAGATTTGACATATTTAGAAAAATTGCAATTTTGGCCCCTTTGACCCCTTGTAGCTCAGACACGGTAAGAGCCATGGCAAATCTGTTGATTACTACTGAAAGCTTAGATCAAGAGGAATCCAAAGAAAACAAGAGCTGTCGCCGAATGGCAGCCAAAGATACCCCCCCCTCATTGAACCCTGAATCGATATGGTAAGTGCAAAATTAATTTGGTGTGGACACAATACAGGTGCGGACACAGTACAAGTGTGGACACATTGATATAATCTTCAAGAAAAAACTTTTCACAAGGGTTCCAATGAAAACACTCTGTCTAAATCAGACAAATATAAAATTCACCCTTTTCAGCCTATTTGACATTTTACA
>MJUU01011525.1:50646-62151 GCA_002080025.1 Modiolus philippinarum
TTACCCTATAATTGTTGGAGATATTACCCTATAATTGTTGGAGATTTTACCCTATAATTGTTGGATATTTTACCCTTTAATCGTTGGAGATTTTACCCTATAATTGTTGGA
Source organism: Modiolus philippinarum (assembly GCA_002080025.1). Lineage (NCBI taxonomy): Eukaryota > Metazoa > Mollusca > Bivalvia > Mytilida > Modiolidae > Modiolus > Modiolus philippinarum. The sequence continues at coordinate 50,758 of MJUU01011525.1, forward strand.
GAATTTACCCTATAATTATTGAAGATTTTACCCTATAATTGTTGGAGATATTACCCTATAATTATTGAAGATTTTACCCTATAATTGTTGGAGATTTTACCCTATAATTATTGGAGATTTTATTCTATAATTGTTGGAGATTTTACCCTATTATTATTGGAGATTTTACCCTATAATTGTTGGTGATTTTACCCTACAATTATTGGAGATTTTACCCTATAATTATTGGAGATTTTACCCTATAATTGTTGGAGATTTTACCCTATAATTATTGGAGATTTTACCCTATAATTGTTGGAGATTTTACCCTATAATTGTTGGAGATTTTACCCTATAATTGTTGGAGATTTTCTGCTCTTCTACGTCTGTTTCTGAAATACTTGATGTGTACAAACTGTCTTTCTTTCTTTGCCTAAGTAAACTATCACAACTCTCATTTCTTTTCATGCCACCATCATAACCATTTTCAATTGTTGTTTCTACATTTATGAATGTTGTCGAGGCGTCTTCAGTATCAGCTGTAACATTGGACTTGTTGAACACATCATCTCCCATTTTGATCTGTTACTATATTTATATGCAATGAAAATGAAATTGTTGATGAATATCATTATATCATTGAATGTAAATATTATTTTCAAGAAAAAAAAGGTACAAAAAATTGAACAAATTGCAACAGTTTTAAGTTCAAGGTAGATTGACACTTATAAATGGCCCATTAATTGGCAAATAATTGGCAAAACATGAGTGGAATGTGGAACTGAAATAGGGTGACTTGATTTTCTCTGCCTTTTCATTGTGATAATGTTGTTAACAGTTCTTGCCACAATATAGCTGAAATATTGCTCAAGTTGGCGTAAAACATCAATCAATCATTGTGATAATGGTGATGTCATAATAAATTGACAAATATCACACCTCATATTTTATTCACGAAAAAAAAGAATTGGCCCCCTTTTACCGTAAATATTTTTTTATTTCAAAAACTACATAAAATATCTCTCTTATTAAATGGATATCCTTTAGATTTTTTCAGGTCAACAGAAAGCTTAAGTGTGTCTCTATCAAATAAGAAAAATCCGTCTGACAGTTATTTTTTTTTTGAAAACTTAACAGCAAGTATATTCTCAGAATCCCATAAATAATTTGGCAACAAAGTCTGAATTTCACATGGTTTTCATAGCATGATAATAAAACCAGAGGCTCACATGTGAGCCTGTATTGCTCACCTGGTGGCAATTGATCAAATAAGATTTTCCAACAGGATTAAATGATAAATCTGAGGTGACAGTTAACTGGTAGTAAAGTCATTCATCCTGTAGATTATCTTACAAGGTTAAATGATTAATCCGAGGTGACAGCCATTGTTAGTTAAGTAATTCATCTGGTAGATTACAGTCATGTTAAAATATCTAGTTAATATCAATTTGGATGCATGAAACCGTTTTTAAGAATAAACAATTTACATTTTCCCGTAGAGTTCTACATCTATGTAAAACTGTATTCCCAATGGAGGCCAATTTTTATTTCTGATCAATATAAAATTTGGTAGATGACCATCAAGTTACCATGACTTGCTGATATCAACTTCATATACAATGTATGCAAAAGTTTTCAAGAATTAGCCATTTAAAACATTTTCCCTTAGGGTCCAATGTTAAATTATGATCTGCAGTGAGGTCATCTTGGATTTATGATTGGTACTTGAATCATACATTTGTTTAATGACCATCATGTTGCCATACCAATTAATAATAACTTGATGTATGAAATGGTTTTCAAAAACTAACAATTACAACACTCATAGGGTCCTATGTTAAACTATGTTATCCCCTGGCAACCATTTTGGATCTGTGATCGCTACAAATATATAACATTTGTTAGATGACCATCATGTTACCATGCCTATTAAATATCAACTTGATATATGAAACACAAGTTTCATTTTTAACACAAGTTAACTTTAATAATAATATTATTTCAAATTTTACTTCTTTGTGTTATTGTGATTATCTTATTAGAAGTAGCGCTATCCTCCATAAACTGTTTATTATGCAAAAGAACATTCTTATTTGTGCAGTAATGCTTGTGTGTAATAATGTTTGTCAAACCCATAATACTCATGTGGTTGTACAATAAAATATGTTTATGTTTATATGAAACCCTTTTCAAGAATATAGCAATTCACAACATTTTCTCATAGGGTCCAAATTTAAACTAAGATCTGCAGTATTTTTGATCAGTACTGAAATCATACATTTGTTTGATAATCATCATGTAACCATAACTAGTTAATATCCACTTGATGTATGAAACAGTTTTCAAGAATTAGCAATTCATTACATTTTCCCATAGGGTCCTATGTTAAACTGTTCCCTGGTGGCAACCATCATGGACACAAACAAATAAGACATATATATAACACTTTTGCTATTAAAACTTGACCTCTATCTCAAAGTGATTTTGAAAAATAATGTAAATCAAAGTCCCAAAGGGACTGATGGATTAGTGTCTATGATGGCAATGATCAGTATCTAATCTATTGATATTTTATGTACACTGTCCATGTATGATATGAATAATTGCCTGTGTATGTCGTGCATAATTACTCATTTTTTACAATGGGTCTAATTATAATGATGATATCAAAACCAAGAAAGGTACAAAAACCATGTTTTGCTCATTAAGAACATGCCTTTCTAACAGTCAGCAAGTATTTACTGGTGGCCATCTTCATTTGATCACACCAGCAAATCAATGGCAATCAAACCATTAGAGACAAATATTCGAAGAATTTTGATTTTATACCAGAAACCTATTACATATTATGGGTTCCCTGCTGTACACGACTACACTCAACATAGACTAAATCTTGATCAAGTACAGTTTGAAATTTAATTCTACAGAAGAGACCTGAATGAAAGGTTTGTGAATGCTGATAAGACGCAAAAGCTGACAAGACCTGAGCAGCAAAGCAATACCCTGCTCTTTATGGAGATAATAATTCGTCCAAGAAACACACGAAGACTCTGTGCCATGTTCTTTGTGCAACAATATGCATCTCAATTAGCGCTATGATATACATTCTCATGCAATTGAAAAATGACTGTTATGCATTGTATATACTCAAATGACATTATCTCAAGTTCTCTGATCAATGGCAATTAACACGCAACACCCCGGACTGAACATTGTTGGATGAACGGCAATCAACAGATCAACACCCCTGCCTGATCCTATTTCGAATTTAGTCAATTCCAACCCCGATCGTTGCAAAATATCGTCTGTTTCGGAATATGTACCTTGACAACTGTTTTCAGGTAATACTTTGTATTTACCGATGTACGACTTCTTCAGTATTTTGTTTTGAGTCAGCCATTACATGTATACCGAACGCTGACCTAGGAGAAGACACTGCAAAATGACAATCGCAACAAGTATAATGGAACAGCCAACGTGGAACAGCCATACTTTTCCATTCATTGATAACTAGAAATGTAAACAAACATTACGTCTTCCGTAAAAAATGGACTGTTGTTCTCGACGGCTAATGAATTTGATTTTTTATTTCCAATGCGTTATTCTTTTATGGTTTATTTCAAAACAGCCACATCATTTAATTGACGGTTCCTGGGAAGTACATTTACGCCATTCATACAGCCTCGGTCTTCTGTATTCATACGTCTACACACAAAATTTTATGAATGGGAAATTCATTCTGTGATTAATTAACAAATTCGGGCACCATTTAAGTGTTGAAAAGTTCGGGCAATCAAATTAATGTTCAATGAAAATAGACTATTGAGTGTCAGAGTTTTTTATGAGATCAGAAAGATGTGTACGAGGTTTCCTGAAAAGGATTCTTTTTGCATGGGTATGATCACTAATGTTTGATGGCGTGAGGTTGGTCACCTGGGTCGTAACATAGGATAGAATTCTATCCTTTGGATAGACACTAATCCAAAAATTAGAAAATTTGACACAAAAAGAGCAATAACTATTATATGGGTATTTAGATTTTCTTTAAAATTTACAGGTTTGTTTTAGTCTAATAATATTTTATTGCAAATAAACAAAAGGATTACAAGTTATACCAACTTGGTGCAAGTCCTCTCCTTTCAATATAATTAATTAAACATATATTCTAATGACAGCAAGGCAAATAATGATTAAAATAATAATTTACAATTTTTTGAAACAATGTTTTGAAATAATAGAAATTCAAGAGGAGAGAAAAAAGACAAAAAGAAGAATGTGGCTGAGATCTAGAACTGGCTTGAACCTTAAAACCTTTTCGTTTGGTTGATATATGATCGAACCAGGTTGGTAGATCTTGACATGCTGAAATTTTTTTTTAAAAGTTTACCTATATCTGCTATAATTTTTCTGATTAAAAATATTAAATATTAAATTTTTCTGATTAAAAATATTTAATATTAAAATTTTAAAAATTTATGGAAAAGGACAGTAACTCTAAAATGGGTTTTCAGATTGTCTTCAAAATTGCAGTACAGGTAGTAGAGGTGTAACGATACACCGGTATATCATTATATCACGATATTTTTCAACAAACTAGGTATACTGGTACAGCATCCAGCGTATCAATATGCATCGTTTTCTGATTTCTGCTAAAATTTCAGAATCAGTATCACCTAAATTCTTGAAATTTTCTGATTTTGGTATGGAAAAGTCAGATAAAGGACAAACAAATGTATTTACTACATGAAAATGAGCATTCTTGTCTCCCTGAAGAATATTTGACTATTTTATCACATAAAATAGTTAACAGAAGAAGATTTTAAAATGTAATCAAATTGAGAAATCAGAAGACGATATGTATCGATACGTATCATGATAGCTTGAGCTGTATTGGTACAGTACAAACAGAGGCATTCAGTTAAAAATCACTCTGGTCCGACAATTTTCACCCTTGTCACCCTGGAATTCACAGGTTTTGTCGGTGTTTGTCCGTCAAAATTGTTGGAAAAATTTCACCCAAAAAATCGTCGGTAATTTTCTTTGATGTTGGGTCAACTGATAAATGCCGGTGTAAGTCAGACTTCCACCAGAATTGTCGGAGTTTTAGTAACCTTATTGTCTCCTCAAAAGTTTTAGGCTAATATCAAGAGGAAAAAATAAACTCAATGACAACCGGGTTTCATGTGACTTCCCTTTTCAGAATTGTATTTCAGAACGTATTAATAAATGCCACGAATAAAAAAAGACAATTGGATGGCTTCCACGAAACATATATTTATGTAAAAATATCTCCTGAATTTCCATTTGACCGAGAAAAGTGGGTTAAAACACGTCTAATTTCAAAACGTAAGCCTCTGTAGATTCTCATACTGACATGCTAGAATGTTCGGGTTGCACGAAAATGAAGCATGGAATTTCTATTTTTATGACCAATCAAAATACAGTTTAGCAGATTCCCCATAAAAATAGGATCGCACGTATTGTTTGTGACAAAAATAGGAGCCAAAGACGTGGTCTCTTCCAATTTTCAGAATTAAATTATTATCTCAGCAAAAAGGAACTTTTATACTATTGGAAACTTCTTTCGAATAAAACACTTTTATGGAGATGTTAGCATAAAAAATGAGAAAAGTTCACTGTCTGTTGAGCGTGACATCGAGTAAAAAATAACAAATGCTTTTATGGAATGTTAAGTAATTCTTGGAACTGAATATTCACTGAAATACTCCCTGCAAGGATATGTGAATATTGATTTTTCGGTCATTTTCTCTGAAGCTATTTTTCGTGTGATTTTTTCTTAAATAGCGTGCTATTTATAGGTCGTCACTCACTAAGATTAACCTTGACCTAACAAAACCAAATTACGCAATTTTAAGGCTGATATTCGTGCAAATTATTTTATATAATATGATCTTTTAACAACTTTGAGTTCTGACAGTCACATATAATTCACGATGTTCATACCAATTATAAGTTATTTTCTGCCATACGTCAAGGACGTTATAAGTCCTTGCATACGCATATTTTCTAAAAATATCCTCTCGATACTCCGACTAGTTGAAATATGAAAAGCAAGCTTTTCCAAAATAATTAACTGCACTGAGAGATATTTACTTTGTATACACAAGTAGATACATGTAAATGTTGACAAGTACAATTAACAACAACAGGTGAGTTAATCCTCTGTTTATCAGTTTCTCGGACATCTGTGAATGTCGATGAATGTGGGGTTTGTTGTCGGACATTCATCCTGTTTCACACACAATTCACCGACGTCGGATTTGAGTGATTTTCAACTGAATGCCTCTGTTTGTACTGTATATCATGATACAATATTTTATTGACAATACTCATCCCTAACAGGTAGATCTTGCCATGCTGATCAGTTTTACCCTATCATATTTTTTGTATATCTGTAATAATTAATTTACGAAAAAAAAACAGTAATTTACCCCTATGCTCTATTTTAAGCAACAGAGGCCATGTTGTTCGATCTTCGTAAAAAAAATTTTATCGAACACAATTTTGAAACTGCATACCCTGTTGACCTGTTGATAATTCAGGCCAAGTTTAGAATAGTTACAATTTGCCCAGCAGTTTCAGAGGACAAAACTTTTTTAATAAAAGAATTAATTTAGTATTTCAGTGTAAAGAATTTACCTTTCATGAACATTCAAGTTAACTTTAATATTACTCGAGAATAATTGAGGTGATCCTATACAGGTTGGAGTTTCTTCAAGACAAGATGGTATGATGCCTAGTATATAGGGCCTGTTATCATGCTTTCGGTCATCTTTGCTAGCCAAGGGTTACGATCCGATCATCTCCTCTTCACCCTTGGCAGATCTAGCCACATTTTTGGAGACACAAGTCTAAAATTATCTCCCTTTGTAGTAGGATTTTCAGTATGATTTATTGTAAAAATTAAAAATAATCTATGATATCTAATAATGTCAAAATTCATGAAAATACTTAATTCAAGGAAAATGAACCCTAAAAGTAAAGAAACAATACAAATCCTTGAAATTTTGCAAAATTAAATTTATATTTTAATTTTATTGTCATTTCATATGTTAAAAATATGATTTCCTCTAATCTAATTGGATGCAGCCAAGTTCAACTGCAACCAATCAAATCTGTGGAATTGAAGCTTCAGAAATCAAGCTAGATCTGCCAAGGGTGAAGAGGAGATGATCGGATCGTAACCCTTGGCTAGTGGAGATGGCTTTCGGTAAGAAATATTCAAAAATGGAGGTGAAATACTTTTTCAGGCCACTGTAGAAACGAGTTAGAAACAGCAAATTAAGCCAAAGATAGGACGAGAGTGATTTAATTTAATCACAGGGCCTTGCCACTAATAAGAAAATTTATCTATCAATGCATATACACAAATAAGGTCTGTGTATATGCATTGATAATACCATAGACTTATTATACATAGATCGTGCACTCCAGACACTTCAATAGGACCATCATATTCGCCGCTTTTTTATCACCCTCTTGAAAAATTAATGTCGCGCGGGGTGTTAATTGATTGAAGATGGCAAATAAGAAATGATAACAAGTCTATGATCATGATGATCGACTTTCAGAAGTTTAAGTTTCATACATTCGGAAGCAAACACCCATGATTTTCGAACAGTTTATTTAATAAACTAACAAACAAACAAACAAAAATGGGGACACAAACTCGAGTTGGATCATTTTATGATCATTTTATGATAGCATTTTCTTTTTTCCAGTCTTTAACAGTACAAGCATTATCTTTTTCTTGTTTGCACATGTATTTATAATGTCTCATCAAGGACTTATACGTCCTTGGTCTCATAGACTTAAGTCTGTGTTTATTTAGCAAGAGCCCATTTTAAAGCATGTACGCTTGAAAGTGAAGTTTACTGAAGAGGGAGGACACGCTCCATCCCATCAATACGGTAAAATGTTAAGTAGCATGGCTAATACAATAGTGGCTATTTCTAATTATATATATAAAGTGGTTAGCCATTATATTCATGCCTGTATTTCAAGCTGGTAATACATGTATACAATTTTCGAGATAAATTCTCAGTAAATTTCCAACTGGGAAAATACATATCCGACTTCATATTCAGTCTGTGCCTTTAGCCACTAGCCCTACGCCCGAGACTAGCACTTTCCATATTTACCATTGTTTCGAATTTTCTAAAGTTTTGAAAGTATATTCTTCAATTAGAAAAATGCGTTACATTTGAAAAATGAATAAATCATCTAATATTAACTAAAATCTAATTCTGATATTTTACCATATTTTGCATTTTGCATTAGAAAACTGCTCTTTTAAGTCATTATACCTATTAAATGTGAATTTTCAAAATTACATATACGCCTGTTTCACTCGATAAAAAGTACAATGTTTAACTCTCTATAACTAAATTTCGGCCCCTTTCAGCCCTCAAATCTGAAATACCAGCAGAAACATTGAGGTTTGTAGTTTTATGTGATATAAGTCGTATGATCCGCCGGTGTCCGCCGACTGCAATATTACAGGTTAAATCAAGATACCTGTAACATCCATATCTAGTTTTTTGCGGACTTAATTTTGCATAACTTTGTCATTACTTGGTCGATTTTTACTGCTGTTTTCTTTACAGGTTTAGTGCTTTATGACGATTCCAGATAATTATATCATGTATGTTAATTACAACAGGTAAACAAGGTGTAATTAAAACTCGTTTATCACTGATAAGACTATCCTCGATAATCATTAATTAATGATCTCTCCCGAGAAAGGATGTCGGCGAATATGATGCGACATCAAAAACGCTCGGTATCTGTGCCATGCCTTTGATTCTTCAAAAGGAATTGCGGGAAGCACTACGGGGCATTTAGGGAGTGCACGATCTATGTATAATAAGTCTTTGATAATACAATTTTCTAATGTATTCACCTTTCATATTTTATCCCGTGTGGTGTCACCACTGCACTATCAGGTTTTGTTCTGTGACGTCGTGATACCGGGAAAATACACGCACAATAAACAATTTTTGAACATGCATGAAATACAACTTTTCTCAGTGCAGCAGCGACACCAATCGGGAAAAGCAGGATGGTGAATTCCATTAGTAACAAGAGCCAAGGCCCTGTGGTTTAATTTTCAAATTCCGCAAAAAGGAATCCGCAATAAATATTGTTAAATGAATAAAATCAAAGTCTTGTCTAGACATTAGCTACGATAAATATCCTCAATCATGTCATGCAATTTAACCTTTTAAATCTGTTTGGTGAAAATATTGGTCGTGTGACTACTTTTTCAACCAAAATGAATTTTTTTTAAAACATAATTATAAAACCAATGACGGATATAAACGAGAATTTCCGGAAATCGCATGTTTATCACAACTTTCACTGTGGCATATTTATTTGGTTTATAGTCTTCCAAATGATTTTATTGATTTGGTTTATAGTCTTCCAAATGATTTTATTTGATATGCACTGAAGAGATATAAGTAGGCATAAGTAAGTAGACCCTTTAAGGCCATGGGCTGAAATACCCGCCCCCTATTTGAAAAGCTTTGTACCTAAAAATGTCCTACAGTTTGTGGTAGTGTTGGTTTTATTGATAGTTTCTTTCGAGTGGCTTACCGAAAGTTCCTTTTTTATTTATTTTATTTTTGCATGCATATTATTATATTTTTTGCTGTATAACAATATGTTTAACCCTGGAGTGGGATGGCAGTGAGTGGTACCAGTGGCGGATCCAGACTTTCTGCTAAGGGGGGGCCCGACCAATATTTTTTTCAAAAGGGGGGTCCGGTACCCAATTTTTTTAAAAACCATTAGGAATTTTAAATATTTTCCGACCTAAGGGGGGGGTCCGGGCCCACCCGGGCCCCCCCCTAAATCCGCCACTGGGTACGTATGTAAGTGTTCCCATTACCATTGTGTCGGGACTCCTCCAGGGGCGCGTTTTATTTGACTGAATCCGAAACATGTTTTCGATTCATGATTCTAAAATCCGAATCATGATTCATTTATATAAAAAACGCATTGTCAAAAAATTTTAAAATCAAAATGGCTACCGCCCATNCCCTTTGAGGGTGGCTAGATTTTTTTCTTTATTATCATACAGTTTTGACCATCAGATAGAGTTGGTTTTAAAACAATGTTTTATGAATTAATCAACGACAATTGTATATTTCTCATATATCTGTACAATACAGCATAAGACACAGAGTAAGTGAAATGTAAATAAATACCGCAAATATTGGAAATTTTATTATTTCTTACCGTGGCTGTGTCATCACACATCGTGTTTATTTCAGGAGATGGCAGGTAAACAATTTACAGGGGAGACAATTTTTGCGGACTACTTCCCTAGCCTGGGATCCTGGCCCAAGCTGGCTACCGCGCAAGGTGCAGCGACAGCAAACGGGCCAGGATCCCAGGCTACTACTTCCCCGCCTGTTGAACCACATGGGAAACACAAACATTGGTTAATAAAAAAATAGTATGAATATCAAGTTGCAACGGATCACCGAACTGATCTAGGAAACTCAAATTTTTAAGTCGGTAAACAAGAAGTAGATTTCCGACAGACCTGGCATCAGCAAGTGCAATATGTACCCCATACTATTGTCTAATACAAATTTCAGGTGGCTGCCATTTGTAGTTTCTAAAAAAGTTTTATTAAGACATTTGCCGTTGATAGTATTTATTGAAAATTCGTTACGGTAAACAGTTGGTTAACAGCATAGTCTACATCTGTTTTCAATTTCTAGAATCAGGCAGATGTTGAAGTGTCTGCAGTATTCTTAATTTCGAGCCGTTTTGGATAAATGTGGACCTGTCCGAAAGATAAATCACGTTCTTGCTGTTTTGGATAGATGTGGACCTGTCCGAAAGATATATCATGTTCTTGCTGTTTTGAAAAGATGTGGACCTGTCCGAAAGATATACCATGGATAGATGTGGACATGTCCGAAAGATATATCATGTTCTTGCTGTTTTGGATAGATGTGGACCTTTTCAGAAATATTCTTACTATTTTGGATAGATGTGGACCCCTGCAGAAAGATATATCATGTTCTTACTGTTTTGGATAGATGTGTACCTGTCAGAAAGATATATCATTTTATTGCTGTTTTGGATAGATGTGGACCATTTCAGAAAGATATATCATGTTTTTGCTGTTTTGGATAGATGTGGACCTATCAGAAAGATATATCATGTTTTTGTGTTTTGGATTAATGTGGACCTGTCCATAAGATATATCATGTTCCTGCTGTTTTGGATAGATGTGGACCCCTGCAGAAAGATATGTCATGTTCTTGCTATCTTGGGTAGATGTGGACCTGTCAGAAAGATCAATCATTATCTTTGTTGTTTTGGATGGATGTGGACCTGTCAGAAAGATATATCATGTTCTTGCTGTTTTGGATA
>MJUU01011526.1:837-18170 GCA_002080025.1 Modiolus philippinarum
TTTTTTTTAATCTCTAGTTCTTGGGGATATATCGATTGGATCAATTTAGCAAAAGGAAAGGATATCATCAATGTATTTATTGGTGAGCTGATTGAATGATCTAACATCTTTTATTTTATTATCTTTTACGAGTCCCTTAAGAAATGCAGTCTCGTAAGAATATACTAAAAACAAGTCTGAGAATAGAGGTGCACAATTCATACCAACTCGATGTTGGTAAACAGCACCTCCAAATATGACAAATTTATTATCAATAAGAAAATCTTCCATATTGTACACCTGTTTTTTTATCGTAGCAAACCTTTTAATTGGTTTTTTAAAAAAAAATGTGAATTTATACTCTATTACAACCTTTTTTTTTAATCTGTAAAGGCTTTCTGAATGATTCCTTTATTTTATGATTTTAGTTTATCATGAGGTAGCATGGTATATATAGAATTTGGAAAAACCAAATGTTTTGAAAGAATGTATTTGAGAAAATGAACGTGATTTAAGATTTTCCAATAAATCCTTCGATTTTTTAAGTATTCACATGAGATTTATGCAACTTCGGTCAGTATGTTTGGTGCATGTCTTTGACTACAGACACAATTTTAATTAGCTCAATAGACATTTTAGTAATTGAACATGATGAAAATCCAGCGATGAATCTTTCCTTGTACGGATTTTTATGTAGTTTTGGTACCAATTATAGCTATGGCAGTACTTAACTGTTATTTTTAGTTTGCATATTCAAAGAGGACGTGAATGACCCGTAATTGGAAAGGATTTCATCTTTTTTTTAGATTTTATCTGCACTGAAGAGACATAAGTTGTCGAAATGCGCATATGCAGAAAATAAATTCACAGTAACTTCGGTATTTAGTTATTTCAAATGAAACTCTGTTGCACTACCTGGTGTGTTGTGGTAGACGCCTAGTTCTTCGATGAGGCAGTTGTAAAAATGTATTTTTTGTCTGCAGGTAAAACAACATATTTGTCATGTAATATAGAGAGGCGCTTACTGGCTTCAAGATCTTCGAATACAGACTAAGTCAATTGTTAACATATCTGTGTAGTTTGTTAACATGACTCCGAACTAACGATCAGATGGATCCTGCCCAATCTGACAAGAATTCAAGCTCTGATTCTTGGTCTGTCTCTCTCTTAACTCACGCCCTGAAGTAATATTCAACAGCCTCTATAACGATCTTGAAATGATAATTCCAGTTAATACAAAGTGGTTCTCGGAATTTCGGACCATTGGAGACCATCTTTCCGTAGAAATTCGTTTTCAGAAATTCTCAATGTATAGGTCCTGCGATGCCTTTTTATAGTTATAATTATTCTGCTAATGGTATGATACTATAGGTTTGAATTGATTAATGAATCAAGGAGGGGATTTAGAAGTGACATCTTTGTGATTCAAATTATTCAATAAACTATGAAAGAAGAATGAAATATGGAGGCGGAACTATACAGTTTTTGGTTACAGATTGCGATTAAAATACAAAAAAAAGCACACGGATGCGTCTCTTATGCAAATAACAAAATACCGAAATCACTGTGTAAATGGCACCTTAATTTAAAATTAAGGATACTACAGACGCTTCCATATCACTCTCATTCCTCGACCTTCCTCTTGAAATTGGCAGAGGTAGACTTCAAACTAAGCTGTATGAAATAACTAAATACCGAAGTTACTGTGAATTTATTTTCTGCATATGCGCATTTCGACAAATTATGTCTCTTCAGTGAAGATAAAATCTAAACGTTTGGAAAACCGTATACTCCAAGATATTCAAAAACTGATAGAGAACAAATAACCAATATGNTTCAAGAGGAAGGTCGAGGAATGAGAGTGATTTGGAAGCGTCTGTAGTATCCTTAATTTTAAATTAAGAAGATAAAATCTAAACGTTTGGAAAACCGTATACTCCAAGATATTCAAAAACTGATAGAGAACAAATAACCAATATGATCTAAATGTAAAGCCAAACCAAGCTAAGGACAGAGCTTTGCATTAGGGAGATACTCCTTAGCTTTCAACAAAATTTACAAAAATTTAGGTATTGCAAGGTTCCAAATAGAATCGGCTTTCGGGTCAGCAGCGAAGATGTGACTACTGGGTTGGTGAATACCCTCGGATACTAACAGTCCACCAGCAGACAAACGCTATGACGTCAATTTTCCAATAGACAACTTCCCATAACTTTGTAGCAACATCTCAACATATGTTACGCAAAACTTGAAGTCATCCCTTTCGAAGTTTTACGGTCGACATCACCATCTTGTGGGCCGCTATGGGATATTTGTTTCCCAGATGACATCAAATCTTTCCCTTTAAAAGCTCAATTGTTGTTTTTCTACCAGATTTGAATTAACTACCGGATTTGACATGTTCAACACGGCGGGTGTCTTGTAAGGGGCAGGAGATGTTTACTCTACCTGTGTTCTGAATTCACCCATGGTTTTTATTGGGTCCGCGTCGTTCACCTCTGTATGTATATGTGTCATTTTTCTTTTCTGTGCCATACTCATGTTATGTCTCTGTTTCTTTGTTTTTTCAAGTTGTCATTGACCTTGGATTATTCGTTTTAGATTGAAAACGCATTAAAATACGGATAAATGCATGTCCCTACCGTTACCAAGTAAGTGAGAAGTGTGTCGCGGTATGATGTGTAAGAGTTAATCGGGATTACTATTGTATAGTCCATCAAGAACAATGAATATCCGAATTCATATCAGTCCAAAAGGGATCAAGTACTTCAGAGATAACAACACAAAACAACACAAAATGTTCAATAGCGTCACGGTATTAAGTTTTTCATTGTCATAGAAGTATATACATTTTACTAATTTTGCCAAAGCAAGCGCTATTGGGTTCTGGAATTGTTCTAGCTACCTCCACTCTTGAAAATATTATCGGTCTGGTTAACACAATTTCTAAATTGTTCATATTCACTACAATTATTCCAATTATAGATCTTGGAAACACAATTTCGCAAAAGAATCTTGCACTCCAATTTAGAAATGAAATTCCTTTAGAATTTTTTTAAATATGTTACTAATTTATACCTCTCAAAGATCCACCAAATGTCTAGAAATATTAGTATTCGATAGCAAGTTATTTAAACGGTTTACGAATAATTTCTAGTAACAGTTTGGCAAGAAAAGGAAACAAGTTTATTGAAAAACGTTGGTTTTTAACGCCATTTCATAAAAATGGCAATAACAACCAAGACTCTCCTCAAAATCTGAACTTGAATTAAGTAATTTTGAAATCGAGGAAGAGCCTGCGTATCCTGAGGAGTCACTGAGTTCTTTTAATCGCCACCATGTAAAGCAGGTGATAATACAATCTATTTTTATGCCCGCACTTTCGAAGAAAGTTCGGGGATAATGTTATACCCTCCGTCTGTCCGTCCGTCCGTCCGTCACACTTTTCTTGTGACTCAAACTCCTCCTACATTTTTGGATTTAGGGATTTAATTTTGTTGTAGAATTGTTGCATATAGTGTGCAGATGCGCAATAAGCTTTCGGATTTTCGATGTTGGTCTTGGTGCAAACAAGAGGCCCCATGATGTCAATTTTTACACATGTGGCATGTGACACAAACTCCTCCTACATTTATGGATTTAGGGATTTAATTTTATTATAGAATTGTTGCATATAGTCTGTAGATGCGCAATAAGCTTTCAGATTTTTGATATTGCTCTTGGTGCAAACAAGAGGCCCCATGATGTCAGTTTTAACAAAGACCAAAAGATGTGGATTAGACATATGTGGCATGTGACGCAAACTCCTCCTACATTTTTGGATTTAGGGATCAAATCTATATGCAGAATTGTTGCATATAGTCTATAGATTTGCAATAGGCTTTTGGAATTTTGGTTCGGGTTCCAACTTTGGTAAATTACCTGAAAATGTCAAAGACACATATTTTTTTTTTAATTTTGGCATATTATATTATATTCTGACAAGTATTTGGTAAAAAGCAAAATTCTGATAACTTACGATTCTGAGAGGCGGTTCCAATTTTGGTAAATTTCCTGAAAGTCTCAAAGACCACCTATTTTTTGGAATTCTACCTAGCAACCATACTTAAAATGTTTGTGTAGTTTAGGATGAACATTTTCATTAATTGGATTTCAAAAATATTTGGCTCCAATTTTCGTAAATTTCCTGAAAGTCTCAAAGATTACTTATTTTTTGGAATTCTACCTAGCAACCATACTTAAAATGTTTGTGTAGTTTAGGATGAACATTTTCATGACTTTGATTTCAAAAATATTTGGTTGCAATTTTCGTAAATTTCCTGAAAGTCTCAAAGACCACTTATGTTTTGGAATTCTACCTAGCAACCATACTTAAATTGTTTATTTAGTTTAGGAAAAACATTTTCATCATCTGGATTTCAAAAATATTTATTCCAATTTTGGTTAATTTCCTGAAAGTCTCAAAGACCACTTATTTTTTGGAATTCTACTTAGCAACCATATATCCTAGAATTCTTTTAGTAACAATAATGACTATCAATAGGTAGATTTCAAAGATAATGAAAAAAATTATGCCAAGGGTGTATAACAACTGTTTTCTGTGTCAAACAGGGAGTGCGGGGATAGCTGTCGTTTCCGACAACATCTAGTATTAAGATACGTTAGTTAGCTAGTATCTTTGAAAAAGTAAAAAAGCCTTATAGTCCATGTATAGCATTCATTGCTTTGCGACACTTTTTACACACAACGCTAATCCCTTAAGTTTTGACTGTGACGTTATGGTTTTACTAGTACAGTGTATGTATCGTCTGCAGATTTTCACGGAAACTGAAAATACATGAGGTTGCATCCTTTTTTTTTAAGATAATGACATCAGTTTATAAATTTCAAATCTCTTTGACCAGTCAAAGCAAGTGTAAAGAAGAATTTTAAGCGCAACAAGTCTTAATGCTAGAAGTGTTATATCGTTCGCAGAACTGCGTTTCTACGGTTTGTGTTGTCAAGAGCTACTACACAACTGGTCTTCTAATAATAATTAAAAAGTAGCAAATTAATATTGAGATTACAAAGGAAGGTCAAAAGCACGCTTTCTTGGCTTATAACTGTGTTACTTAAAACCATCCAGAGAGCTTGTTGTAAGTGGAAATAGAATTTAGCATATCTTTATAGGTAATATTAATAATTCGCAGTAGAAAGTCGTTGAAACTGGCAAAATAATTATAATTTGACCATTAGACTTGCATTACATTACAAAAACAGGATAACAGCAAACACCTACAATGGCCAGGAACTACAATCACATGCCACAATTTACAAGCAAACTGCACCAGAAAAACAATAATGAAAACAAGAGACAAACCATACATGCAGTGAAGGCACATTCGATGTCCAAAAACGCTCAAAACAGAACGCTTTTTTGCTCAATGATTGAAGTAGATAGACAATTCTAATCTTGAGTGAAGCCCTGTTGCTGTGGATTTAGACATGAAGTGTTGTATAAATTTAGCCAAAATTGAATTCTACTGCAAATTAAGTCGTCTATAAGAATCATAAGTGCATGTAAGTTTATATTCCTTTTATATGAATAAATATTATCGAGACTTTTCCCAAAATTCGGATTTATATCACAGTCAATCTAGTGTTGAATGATCTCGTGATTACTAGTGTACATTGTTGACTTTGCACTTTATACCCTAAGCTTTTCTTATTTCATCGACTGATAGTTGTACTAATTTGTTCTATTAAAAATCAGGTTTCTGACGGAGTTAACCGACTGAGGTTTCTCATTATCAAATTGGACCTCAAATAAGATTAAGCATCGCATTAAAGGTGGTCACTAAACTGTTTATTTAAAGTAAACGTTTCCATCAAAATTTACTGTAAAGACTCATATATTTTTTTCAGTTTTCGATAATGATATGTAAGAGTTCCATCAATGTCCAACTAGTTTAATTTAGAATTAAAATGACAAGTTCTAGATAATATACTATTTCTTTTATGAATCGCAATCGTTTCCGAGTGTTCACATTTTATAAATTATACGCTCAGAACAGTTCCGACTGCTTTCTTTTAATTTTTTTAGTCTATATTACTATTTTGAACCCAATGATCCTCTATTGAGATTTCTTTGATATTCATTTTTAAGGAATTTACCCATATCTGTTAGATATGGCGTCATGTTATAATGAGATAATTTGTTTGTGGTGTTCGTGTTGTGTTATAGGTGTGCGGTGTCTTTACTCTTACGTCTTCTAGTGTTCTCCTTTTAGCTTTGTCTCTGGACTTTGATTCATTTAATCTTGTGTTTTGTTCCTGTAGTATTCTACTGCCGTAGTTTTTTACATCTTCCAAAGCAATGGAACAACGCTTTTATTGTTGTTTTTCATCTTGAAGTTAAAAAGAGGCCGTCAACAATGAGCTTTGCTCCTACCTCACAGTAACTTCAAGACAACCCTGGCACCGGTTTGAGCTGAATTCATTACATATCGTCGAAATGTCGTATTCAGCCCATGGATGCGAAACTGTCAACAACCATAACATTATCTGGCAAAGCGTTCTAACAATCACTGTCTTCCGTTGAACATATGGACTAACACAGGGCGTTCATCAAGTCGATTGCAGGAAAACTTGGCATTATAAAATAGTGATATGTTGGCACTATAAACAGGTGGTCAGAATAACATTCAGAAATTACGAAAAAAAATAATAAAATGCAAAAATATGAAAGTACATTAACGTATCCATTTGAGACACTGAGTTCATTATATATCTGCATGAATTCTGAAAGTTTTAATTTTATCAGCATAAGCGATCACATTCTTGGGAAGTTATATGACAGTATTTAGTTTCACAATTATCTCAGATTTTTAAGTCTGTTTGTTGAAAACATGTTATTATTATATAAGCAAAAAAGCGTTGTACTGTTTTGGAACTGTTCTGGCTGGTTTAAATTATCTAATATATGATTGATCTGGCTAAATTGATCAAAGTCACTGCAAGTGTTCATCATGACAGCTCATCCAGTAACGGCATAATTAGAAGCACTATAAATTTGTAAGATAACCTCCCACTCAGATTTAATAGGGAATTCCTTGAGAATAAATTTTAATGATTTTTGAAATATTTTACAAATTCATATTCCTCGAAGACCAAACAAATGTCTGATACAAAACAAGTTATATATTAGAGTTTACTAATATCGTTTAACAACAGTGGGTACGACGATGAGACAAGCTTCTTGGAAAACGTGATCTTTTTTTAACGTCGATTCAATAGGAAATATCAATAACATCTAACAGACGTTCAGTCGTACCTGATCTTGTACGGGGATCTTGAATTCGCTTCATCTAATAATTGAATTTCTTTTCGTATATGAAATCTGTAACCTGGATTCAGTCCTACTTGATTTGTTTATTCCGAGTAAGCCAATTAAGAAGTCCTCTCTGCACGGACGATGTCGTTGGTAGTATATAAACAAATTTTGTGAAAATTTTCCTCAATGCGACGTTTGTTACAGGATAACAAGTTGCGGAATGTATACATAGGATGTGTGACGCAGAAACCTCCCGTCCCAAAACTGACCAAACAGAGAGACGCTCCTCAAATTCTCTTCGTGATTCTAGCAGCACAAATTTTAATGCAGTAGACGCGGTTAGTTTGTTCCAACAATAAGATTGAATTCTCCTAAAGACCCAAAGGGTTGAATTCGTTACAGAACTGCAAGATAAGTTTCAAACTAATTCGGCTTTAAAGGCAAATGTAACAAAATCCCAATCGCAATGAAGAGAGCCTGCACAGTTTAGAGAGTATTGAAAACAAACTTGACTTTGCAAATTGTGCAATCGATTATTGACTCAGAGAAGAAAGCAATTAGATTCAGAAATAAACTTTTGAAATTAGCAGATAAACACGACTGGACGCAGTCAAAGAGTATGCTGACTCAGATGTGGCCGATAAAGCTGAAGTTGCCTCAAAAATCCATGCAGGAATATCACACGCAGCCGCTAAAAAGCGACAAACTCAAAACTGTAGAGTTTCCTCACCGTTCATTGAAGATCTTATGGTGGCTTTGAGATGTTATTACTCCCCTTTTGGTCATTATCTCTTTGACACATTCCCGTTTTCCCTCTTTATCTCTTTGACACATTCCCGTTTTCCCTCTTTTTTCTATCCTTATCCTAAATCTGCACCTAGCTTCACACAGCGTAATCCAGGAGTACTTGATGGAAAGTCGAGCAGGCAGCTTTTTCTCGTCGCTCAGGGAGGAGGTTTCTACCCACGTCAACCAGTCGGTCCCGCCAAAAGAACGACCTACAACAACTTCAACGTTTAAAGGTCAACCCTTGGTTCTACCTTCAACGGACTGTGCGACTCGTGTGGATTTCCGGGTCACATGTAACCCGGATAAATCAGTCGTTATATTCCACTCACTACGATCGCTTCATTAACGCCTGGATGCATGTGACATATTGCTATGAATTGGGGGAATAAAATCGTTTGAATTTAACGATAATTACATGTACATGTACATGCTGAGTGTGCCCTGTTGTTAGCGGGTCTACAATAAACATACCAACACTGTATGATAATTGGATTAACACGTATGTTTAATGTCACATTTTTTGTGCTGGTCACAACTAAGGCAGATTAAAAGAAATTAAATAATTACAATATTTGTGGATATTTTGAAATTAAATCATTTATTGTTGTTTATAATATTCATTGATTTGTAACTGCATCTTTTTTAATATTTCAAAAAAGATTGGTTTGGAGTTTAAAAATATTCGTAAATTGTGACACTTAAATACACATTGTAATTTGACAAGATAATTGAATATTTCATGTATTAATTTAATCTAGTTTCAAAGTTTTGCGTGGAATATCAAATTAAAATTCAATTGTTAAATCCATCGTGTGTAGACTTTGTAAATGTNTTTTTTATACTGAATACACATTTCAGTTTTTACAAGATCGTAGTTCAAGTCGTTCAATATTACGTGTAAAGTTTCTTTCGCAGTTTTGGTATGGAATACAAAATTGCATTCCAGTTGTACAGTATATTGTGTCAAGACTGTGAATTTACAACATTTTACAATTTTATTTATTATTTATTTATTATTGAATACACATTAATATTTGACCAGATCGATCTAGTCGTGTTTGAACATTAGAAATTTAGTGTAAATTTCAGATTTTTCCTCATGCTTTAAAACCCTTTTCATTATGTTTTCATTTTTGAATTTAAAGCCGATTTTATAATTCATATTTTAATACGTTTTATAATTTTCCATTCTTTAAACAATCACACACATTATTAATTATAATTAGAAACATTTGCTACTGCGCAATCTCAGTGGACAAAGCAATCTGATTGGCTGTCTGAGCTGGACAGCAGCCTGATGGCTGTCTGAGCTGGACAGCAGCCTGACGCGTTTTTTGCACTACGTGAGTTCAAGCCCTCGAAATAGGAGAGAATCGGATACGGAGAGGGCTTGAATTATTCGAGTTAGGTCACATGTAGGAAATTCTGTCCCTACACCTATCAAGGAGAGGGCTTGAATTATTCGAGTTAGGTCACATGTAGGAAATTCTGTCCCTACACCTATCAATATTAGCAGAGACCGCCACCAAGTGCTACAGCAACCCGTCCAGACGACAAGCAGTGGGGTCCCGGACCAGACAATAAACTTTGAACAAGCTGAGTATTTTAAAAATCCTAGAAAATTTCTTAGCTGGTTCAGATAAGAAAAGCGTGTTTGCTTCATTCATCTTTCAGGGTAATTTTCTAGTGTTGGATATTGATACAAGTGTATAATAAATAAATAAAGAGGACTGTACTCTTTAGTACGATGCTTTAGTGATTATGTATTTATGGATAAATAATGCGGAATGTACTCCTTTGTTATATAGAGGGCTGCTCTCTAGTAATTTTAATAGTGTACATATAAACATTTCTTATGTTTGATTTTGTTTGTTGCCTTTGTACTGTTTTAAAAGTATGATAGTTATTAAAGGTTCTACCGCTCGGAGTCACCGGGATGAGTTGCAGATCTTTTAGAACCACGGTTCAAACATTGTTAAACTTTTACCTGATATTGTGAAGAACTCTAAAACAGAATCAACCAACAAAAAATTGACCTATTTTTCTAAATTTATACAGTGTTGCAACTTTCATGGTTTTTCGCATTTACCAGCTTCAGTATCTACGGTTGCTCTTTTATTCGGTGGTCTTGTTCAACAAAAGGTGTCGTCGTCAGTTCTAGAGGCTTGTGTCTATAGTATAAGCTGGAACCATTCCTTTGCCCATGTTCATAATCCTTGTTCTGGTGAATTTCTCAGACTGATTCTCGAGGGAAGTAAAAGCTTTGAACAAAAAAGATCCTATTGTCCAAATTGGTAATTTTTATACTGCAGATGAAACAACCTTCTAAGGTTACAATGTTACGTACTTTTGTTCTGTGTCTTTAAGAATTCTATTATTTCTTGAGTTTCGGTGAATTGTCATGTATTCGTTTATCCCATATTTCTTGGCATAGTTCAAACATCCAATTCAAAATCCCCTATAGTAAGACTGATATTTATCGACGAGGCAATTCCCTCATCACAGCAAAAACTGATAATGTTTTATTCCTGTACACTGCATGGCTAAGAAAATACATTTCACTTGCAGGATTAGATCTAAATTCAGAGAATTTCCTATTTACTGCTGTCAATTTTGCCGAAAACAATCAGAAATACATAGCTACTAATAAAGACAAACCCCTTTCCTTTACCAGAGCGAGAGGGGTTCATTTGAATGCACTTCATGAAATAGGCTTAGCCAGTTCTAAGTACGCTTTACATAGCCTTAGAAGTGGGGATGTATCCGCGGCAGCTAATAACAATATTCCGGATAGATTACTAAAAGTACATTGTAGTACATTGGGCTTCAGATAAGTCTAAACAGGGTTATATTCAAGATAGTCTTCAGCAACAAATTTTAGTTTCTTTAAATCTTGGTCTTTCATTTTGTTATCGCTTCCATTTCTTTGACAAGTAATCTTGTAACGAACGTACATCCCTATCTAGTTTTTATTATTCACTTTTATAGTAGTCAAGAAAAAGTTTATTTTCAGACGAGTGTAACGAGGTAGAAAAAAATGTCGGAATCGTTGTAGAGTCTGAGTATACTGGAGAGTCATCAATTTCCATTTTTTGCAACCATATAATAATGATAGATGACAATATAGCCTTTTCGATAAAGATTCGTTTTTTGGCCTGTGGTTCTTGGACAAATTACACATCCCATGTAGAATTAATTTCTTTTATATCCTTTTAACACATATTACCGATCGTTTCATTCATTTTTAACTATGATGTTAAAGTTCCAAACTAAATATGTTTCAGTTGTTGCCAAATCATATCCAAGTCTCCACTAAAATGAAAATCAGTGAGCTTTGCTTAGTGTCATCATATGCTACGATAAAAAAAAACAGGTTTGTCGTTTGCTGGATTTTCTAATTAATAATATATTTGTCACATTTGGAGGTGCAAGTTGACATACCCATGGGCACTAATTGTGCACTTCTACTCACAGACTAGTTTTTATATTCTTACGAGACTAAATTTCTTCAGAGACTCGTAAAAAATCATAAAATAGATGATGCTAGATCCTTCAAAAACAAATTGAAGTTTCGGTCCGAACTCTGATTCATGATTCTTTCTTTACTTAATACTGGGATGATCATTTCTTTTAATTGTCTACGACCTTTCAATGGCAATTGCTGTTGAGTTGCTACCGGACACTACCGCAATGGAAGGGGGGGTTTGGCTAGCCATAACACCGGTTTAACCCACCATTTCTTTTGAAAGCCTGTACCAAGTCAGGACCATTGCGGTCGACAGTTTTGCCGGTTTCTGTCCGATTTGTCTTTTTGTCTCATAGACTTCGGCTCTTGACCACTCTCTTCGGTAATTTTGTTATTACCCCCATTTCTAAACATCAGCCAATGCCTACTTGGGCAAGGAAGATTCCTTGGCGTACGTCTGGTGGTATTGATAACCATCCAGAGCGTTCGTTGTTAGTGAAAATAGCACTTTACACATCAGAAGAGCTGATATTAATCATTCGCAGTATATCTCTTTTGATACCAAGTACTTGTATTTTCACCAAAACGTGCGTTTCAAACAGTGCCCGTTTGATATCCAGTAACGCAGAGAATTAACACCTTGCCCAGTCACAAAAAAAAAAAACAAGATTTGCAATTGCAAGCAATAGCCGATGTAAACCCAGACAACAGATTCGACGATTCCATCTTGTTCGCGGCCTCAAAATCTACCTAGAAATTACTTTTCGTTGAAATCCGACAATGTTGAAATTTTGACGTATTTCGGCGGCCATCTTTGAAATGACGGCCATTTTGAAATAAACGCGCAGCATATAACTTCAGATGGTGTTCTAACTTCACTCGGACAAAATCTATTGGAAGAATAAGAAGAAGAAGAAAAACTAGATTTGCAATTGCAAGCAATAGCTGATGTCACCCCCAGACAACTAATTCGATGATTCCATCATGTTCGCAGCCTCAAAATCTACCTAGAAATCAATTTTCGTTGAATTCCGACAACGTTTAATTTTGACGTATTTTGGCGGCCATGTTGGAAATGGCGGTCATTTGAAAATTTTAAACGCACAGTATACAACTTCAGATTGTGGTGCAACTTTGTGCAAAGTTTAAAAACAATCCATCCAGCCATTTCAAAATAATCGCTCGTACAAGAATTATTGGAAGAATAAGAAGAAGAAAAAATAATAATAATAATAATCAGAAGAAACGTAGAATAACAACATGTCACCCCGACGATGTCTGGGGTGACATAAAAAGAATAATAATAATCAGAAGAAACGTAGAATAACAACATGTCACTCCGACTACGTCTGGGGTGACATAATGAACGTTACGATAGAAACTGGTCGTCCATTACAAGGACGTACCCAGAAAGTTTAGATCCTATATATACTAACAATGTTCAATCTATAATCATGATGAAAAATGTATCAAAATACAACCGTTACAACTTGTAGAAAAATCCCCTGATCAATCAAAGAGAAGAGAATGCAAACTATCTTGGATAAAAAAAAATGCAGACAGCCTATCCACTATAGAGTTAAATGACGACATCATGGGTAAGAGAAACATTTCTCAGTGCGCTTCTATTGGCATCATGGGTATCTCTTTTCCGAAATTACTAAATCGCCGGTCACATGGCCGAAGAGTGAATCATAATATTAAAAGCAAACGTAGAAACTTGTAAATATTAAAGATCTATGTGTTGTTTTCAAAAGCAATTGGCGGCATAGCTTATTCACTAAACTTTTTTAAATTCCTGTACCACAACTTTATTAAATCTCTTTGGAGTGCGATACTATGTCTGTTAATAGTTCTCTCTATGAATGTTCTAAAATTATTGATGCTTTCTGCTTTCATCGACTTAATCCGGGAATCGACTAACCCGATGAACATGTTAAACAATTTTTGAAAATTAAATATATTAATAAAGGAATCGACCTTATTGATATTGCAGACATTTTTCGGGATCCAGATATTCAAAAGCTTGTACCCGTCTATTTTGACAACCAGGACATACCCGTCATTTCCTTTTCTTATGAAAAAAAAAGAAAAACCTACTAGAAACATTTTTTATACCCCCGCCTTATAAGGTGAGGGTATATAGGATTCCTCTTGTCCGTCCGTCTTTCCGTCTTTCCGTCCGTCCGTCCGTCACACTTTCGTTTCCGGATGATAACTTAATTTAATTTAATTCTTTATTTATTTCAAGAGGATTGCCGACAGCCTATAGGCTACGAGCGGTTCTCCTCAACATACATACATACATACATACACATATACATACAAACATATATAAATACAAACATGTTTAAATACAAACATAAAGATATAAACAAGTGTGATGAAGACAATAGAAAAAAAAATAAAGAAAGAAAATACAATGATAAATAAATATCAGCAGACTGAAGTCCTCATGCACACAGAGTGATAGAACACACACTCACACACACACACACAAGAAGGGATGGATGTCAAGATATTTAAGCAAGGAAAAGGACGATTTAGTTAATGCATTTTAGACTGGAAAATAATGGACTCCGGAAAAGTCACCTTATGAATCTATTAGTAGATTTGATATATTTAAACACGCATTCAAATAATCCAAAATTTTCATTTACAGATAAGTCGTCACTCCCCTCTATTAAAATTTTACTTAAGTAAGCTGGGCATAGATCTCGCAAAAAATTAATGTTTAGCTCTGGACATAAAATAGTTTTAATACTTAACAATAAAGAAGTCCGAAAAGTCGAGTATCGGGCACATTGAAGTAAAAAGTGTTCAGTCGATTCAACGTAATTTCCAGTGCACAATTCGCAAATTTTGGAATCAGATAAATTGTACATAAACAAATGTTGGTTTAGTCCGCTTAGACCAAGTCGTAATCTTGTGTGAACAATTTTTTCGTAACTGTGACCAAGAGAGTAAACATGTTTTCGAGGTGATAACTTGAGTTTGCTTTGAAGGAAAGTTTTAATATTTTGGGATTATATTTCTATTCATAAAATACAGGTCAAGTTCGATTTTGACCGTGATCGGATTTTGCGTTCCAGAGTTATTGCCCTTGATTTAGGCAAAATCTGTAAATTTTATGGTTTCCGGATGATAACTTGAGTTTGCTTTAAAGGAAAGTTTTAATAATTTGGGATTATGTTTCTATTTATTAAATACAGGTCAAGTTCGATATTGACCATGATCGGATTCTGCGTTCCAGAGTTATTGTCCTTGATTTAGGCAAAATCTGTAAATCTTATGATAACTTGAGTTTGCTTTGAAGGAAAGTTTTAATATTTTGGGATTATGTTTCTATTTATAAAATACTGGTCAAGATCGATTTTGACCGTGATCGGATTTTGAGGTCCAGAATTATTGCCCTTGATTTAGGCAAAACCTGTAAATTCTATAGTTTCCGGATGATAACTTGAGTTTGCTTTGAAGGAATGTTTTAATATTTTGGGATCATATTTCTATTCATAAAATACAGGTCAAGTTAGATTTTGACCGTGATCGGATTTTGCGTTGCAGAGTTATTGTCCTTGATTTAAGCAAAATCTGTAAATTTTATGGTTTCAGGATGATAACTTGAGTTTGCTTTGAATGAAAATTTTAATATTTTTGGATTATTCCTGCAACTACTAGGATTGCCTGTGGGCGGGGGTATTTTTTGTGATCAGCAGATTACCTTTTTCTAGTTTTCAATTACTCTCCTATTACCTACGATGCTGATTTCGAGAAAAACTAGCCTAGCAGCTGGGACTGTTCAACGTTGCCGTTTGCAGACACATATTAACGGGTAATCTTAACATCGTTGAAGATAAAGAAGTTCGGTGATTCTTTAGAAAAGGGCCTAAATATCACCCACCTTCAAATATAAACTGACAAGCATGTTATGATATAATTAAAGACACAGTAACCGATTATTGTAAAAAAAATGTGCAAACGAGCAAGTGTAGACAATCATGCTCTAAATTTGTTCAAAGATAAAATTATTACCAAGGTCACCAACAGAGTAGATTTTATAAGATAATTATATTGAGTCACCTCCTAAGCTGTCTGTAAATAGAATTAAGTCAAGATTGAAGGATGTGTTTGTACCTGTTGCAAAGGCTTCCTACACATTGCTATCGTTTGAAAGCGATATTACACCGATGACCTACAAAACGAACTGGACAAGTCAAACATTTTCAGGCCTACCAATTTGTTACCCAACAACATTATAAGGCTACAGAAATACTTAAAGTTCCACCGAAAGATAACAACTTGCCTACCACGTACTGGGTTCCTAAGCTTCACAAAATCCTTTCAAACATTGTTTTATTTTGGTATCTAGTAAGTGTTCTACTACTAACTTATCTATCCATTTAACTAGTTCACTTACTTGTATAAATAACTAAATACTGAAGTTAATGTGAATTTACTTTCTGCATATGCGCATTTCGACAATTTATGTCTCTTCAGTGCAGATAAAATAAATGAGTTGGTTATTAAATACTATGAAAAAAACTTATCAAAACTCTGATGTAAATGTTAAAATTATATTGAAGTTTTAGATAAACTATACAATCAATTCGAAGACTAATTTCATCCATCGACAGTTCTGATTTTCCACACTTTATACATCCTTCCACATAAATTGATTAAATTTAAATTTGGACAACTCATTAAATGGTCTTTTAAATTGTCTGGGCTGCATTTCATTTGTTCTAACAAAAACCAAGGATTCTTCTCTAATATTACCTGCAATAATCATTGTTCCTGGACATGTCCAATGCTTTCAATATTTTGCTTGACAACATTTTTGTGCGTGTTTGGCAACACTATTTATCAACAGGTCACAGGTATTCTAATGATACAAATTGTGCACCTGTCATTGCAGATTTTTTTCTGTTCTGTTACGAACGAGACTTGTCATCACAGGAGATCTCAACATCTTGCAGGACAAAGAGCTTATTAATTTCTTAAAGAAAGGTCCAAAATATAGGCCACCTTCTAAAATTAATTGGAAAGATTGCCGTAATATCATCCACGACTCACTTAAAACTTATTGTAAAAATTGGATTAAAGGTGAACACGTTTACAAAAAATCTTTGGATTCTTTCTTTAATGCTATTATGAAAATTGTCGATATCCGAATTAAACAGTTTGAACAACATTTCCGCTATGACAACAAAAATAAACCCACCGTTTCTCGCATCCAAATGAAACTTAAAGAATTTGGAAAGGAATTTGTTTTTGTCCCAGCTGATAAGGCTGCTAATAACATCATCATAGTTTGTCGTAAACATTATATAGAAGTCCACCAAAAAGAAATTACCAGTTCACATACTTTTCAATTAACCCAATTAACGGAAAGTGAAATTACAAACAAACATTTTCTAACAGCAACATCTTTACAGGCTATACCTGATAGTAAAACAGTTCCAACCATGTACTGGGTCCCTAAACTCCACAAAACGCCATATAAATCTAGATTCATTTTGTCATCTAGTCACTATTTCTATTATACTCACTAATACTTTGACTGCTATTAAAAACCTGGTTATAAATTTCTGTAACAAAGTATATGAAAACAGTGGTGTCAATCATTTTTGGAGTGTAAAAAATTCATTGGAAGTTCTCGATAAATTGAATGCTTATAATGCCCCTTTTGAATCCCTTGAAAGTTTTGATTTCTCTACCCTCTATACTACCTTACCACATAATCTTATAAAGGAAAAATTCATACGTCTTATTCAATGGGCATTCAAA
>MJUU01011534.1:0-17248 GCA_002080025.1 Modiolus philippinarum
TGTTCTACCACAGTGTAAATTAAAACACAACTTCCTTGTAATAGTTTGAATTGACTCTAGAAAAGCAGTATCATCTGGTAAAAGGTTTTTCTGTACCAGATACAATGCATCCAAAATGAGACACGTCAACAAAATAGGTTCAGATTGTAGAGGTTCCCAAAAATTTTGACTAAAGCTGTTAACTAAAACAAGTTTTAAGTCATTTAAACATTGGGTTCTATACTGAAGAAGAGAGTTACATTTCAAGAGAAAGTGGATAATATCTTCATTTTCTAAACGGCACAACGGACAAGTTGGTTCGACATCACTACCATTGAATTTTTTGTAAATCTGTCTGTAGAATATATGTACCGATAAGCATTCTACACTTGACAGAAGCCCTTCTAATATCTTATCTATTCATATTAACTCTTGTCCATATTCCATGGGGAGTTCCAATTTTAAGTTCACTGAATTTGCAGTTGGTTAATTGCAACTTTAGTTTTTAGCTGGTACATT
Organism: Modiolus philippinarum; assembly: GCA_002080025.1. Lineage (NCBI taxonomy): Eukaryota > Metazoa > Mollusca > Bivalvia > Mytilida > Modiolidae > Modiolus > Modiolus philippinarum. The sequence continues at coordinate 499 of MJUU01011534.1, forward strand.
GTATGGTTTCTGTACATGTATATTGAATTATTTTTAATAATTCAATCTTACAAATTGTTATACAATTACTTGTATAATAATGCCCTTAGGGACAAAACAAATCTTTATTGTTCTCTACCTGTCAGTACAAAAGTGACACTAACACTGATTAAACAAAGGATTGAAAATTTGATTCTAAAATAAACAACACTTAATTATGACCATAATTAAATTTCAATCAGGACAAAATTTTCACAACTTTATTTAATCTTTAAACTGATGGATCCATGAAATAAGTGTTCCAAAGATAAATTAGCAAAAACAAATCAGAAAGGGCATAATAGACCAGTTGTGTAAAATCTTTTCAAAAGTAAAGTCTTCTTTAACACCCAGATGCTTTTATTTGATAAAAAGAGGGCATCAAGTATTAGACAAAAAAACTTGGCACAAAACGCCTGAAAATCTCACAAACCTGAAAAGGAAGGCCTTGCATTAAAACCCCCATGGAAATTATCAAAAGTTGGCAGGTATGAGATAAAGTTATATTCTGAACTCAAACAGTAGACAGACACTTAGACAGAATAAGAATTATCCTATGTTTTTGCATTCATTATATAATCTGTTGCAAAATTAAAAAAAAAAAAAACTGAATTTTCCTTTTTAGCTCACCTGGCCTGACAGGCCATGTGAGCTATTACCATCACTTGGCGTCCGTCGTCGTCCGTCGTCTGTCGTTAACTTTTTCAAAAATCTTCTCCTCTGAAACCACTGAGCCAATTTTTACCAAACTTGGCCTGAATCATCACCAGGATATGCAGTTTCAAAATTGTGTTCGATTAGCCCGAAGACCAAACAACATGGCCGCTGTTACTAAAAATAGAACATGGGGGTAAATTGCTGTTTTTTGCAAATAACTCGAAAACCGTTACAGATATCAAATATCTGACATGGGTTAGAATGATCAGCATGGCAAGATCTACCTGCCCTGCAATTTTGAAGAAAATCCGAAAACCCATCTCGGAGTTATTGCCCTTTTTCTGTTAAATTTTCAAAATTTTGGCATTTTTTAATTTTTTATTTCAAAAAGTGTAACAGATAGAAGTCAAATGTAAATTGCAAAAATGTTCAGCATATCAAGATCTACCTACCCTGAAATTTTGAAGAAAATCCATAAACCCTTGTAGGAGTTATTGCCCTTTTTTCACTGAATTTTTTTAATTTTCGTCTATTATTTCCAAAACTATAGAAGATGAAGGTTTAGTGTAAATTAATGAAATGTTTGCCTTGCTGTGGCGACTTCAAAACTGATTTTGAAAATTGTTCCTTGACCGCCATTTTCAAAATGGCCGCCAAAAAAGATGGGAAAATTCAACATTGTCCGATTTCAATGAAAATTTGGTTTCCAAATAGATCTTGATGTTGCGAGTTCAAAACTGGTGTTGAAAATTGTTCCTTGACCGCCATTTTCAAAATGGCCACTGAAAAAGGCGGGAAAATTCAACATAGTCTGATTTCAATGAAATTTGATTTCCAAATAGATATTGATGTTGTGACTTCAAAACTGATGTTGAAAATTGTTTGTTGACTGCCATTTACAAAATGACGTCTCGACTTCAAAACTGGTGTTGAAAGTGGTCCTTAGCAAGACCCTTTTTTATCAAAAAATCCTAACAAAGAAATATAATAAAACATGATCAGACTTTAAAAACAGTTCAAGATATTGGAGGTGTTTGACCTACGAAAGTTTGAGAAACTGAAGATCAACTGTATAACTTACATTGTTACCTTGATTGTGGCAACTGAAAACCAGGTGAGCGATACAGGCTCCTGGGAGCCTCTAGTTGTAGTTGTGATCAAATTTGTGAAAACATATCAAGTACATTTGGCTGATGTAACAAACATGTTACCCTAGAGGATAGATATAAAAAGAAAATGGTTCTATTATCACAATTTTTTTTCCATTTTTTGTAACTTATTTTTATAAAATTTTCTGAAATAATTTATATTTTCTATGAAAAGAGCCATGTTTAAGATTCTAGTATTTCCATTGTAATCATAATGTAATCATAAAGTAATCATGATTACAAGCTATTTTTGAAAGTAATTGATTAAATTAAATTACATGTAATCAGTTCTTTGGCTGATTAATGATTACACTGATTACTTTTAAAAATGTAATCGATTACAGCTGATTAATGATTACAATTACAATAACCCCATCTCCGCCTGGCTATATATAGCCAGGGTGAGCTTTTGCCATCACTTTTCGTCCGTCGTCCGTCTGTCCATCGTCCGTCGTCCGTCTGGCGTAAACTTTTCATTCAAAGATCTTCTCCTCTGAAACTACTGGGCCAATTGAAACCAAACTTGGCCTCGATAGTCCTTAGATGGTCCCCTGCAAAAAAATTGTTTTTCAGATCCGCGCTATATCCAAGATGGCTGCCAGCGGGGATCATAGTTTTAACATTGGACCCTATGGGAAAACACTTTCAAAGATCTTCTCCTCTGAGACTACTGAGCCAATTGAAACCAAACTTGGCCACAATAGTCCTTAGATGGTCCCCTGCAAATATATTGTTTTTCAGATCTGCGCTATATCCAAGATGGCCGCCAGCGGGGATCATAGTTTTAACATTGGACCCTATGGGAAAACACTTTCAAAGATCTTCTCCTCTGAGACTACTGAGCCAATTGAAACCAAACTTGGCCACAAAAGTCCTTAGATGGTTCCCTGCAAAAAAGTTGTTTTTCAGATCCCCGGTCTATCCAAGATGGCCGCCAGCGGGGATCATAGTTTTAACATTGGATCCTATGGGAAAACACTTTCAAAGATCTTCTCCTCTGAAACTACTCGGCCAATTAAAACTAAACTTGGTCACAATAGTCCTCAGATGGTCCCCTGCAAAAAATTGTTTTTTTCAGATCTGCACGATATCCAAGATGGCTGCCAGCAGGATCATAGTTTTAACATTGGACCCTATGGGAGAGTACTTTCAAAGATCTTCTCCTCTGAAACTACTCGACCAATTGAAACCAAACTTGGCCACAATAGTCCTTAGATGGTCCCCTGCAAAAAAATTGTTTTTCAGATCTGCACGATATCCAAGATGGCTGCCAGCAGGATCATAGTTTTAACATTGGACCCTATGGGAAAGTACTTTCAAAGATCTTCTCCTCTGAAACTATATGGCCAATTGAAACCAAACTTGGCCACAAAAGTCCTTAGATGGTCCCCTGCAAAAAGTTGTTTTTCAGATCCACGCTATATCCAAGATGGCCGCCAGCGGGGATCATTGTTTTAACATTTGACCCTATTCGAAAATTCTCCTATGAAACTTTTCAGCCAATTGGAACCAAACTTGGCCACAATAGTCTTTAGGTTGCGGCTCTGCAAAAGAGTTGTTTTTTAAGTCTTTGCTTAATGCAAGATTTCTGCCAGCAGGGAACAATTTTAACATTTGACCCATTGGAAAAACTTCTCCTGAAATTACATGGCCAATAGTGAAAACATACCTGGTCACAATGGTCTATAGTTGTTCCCGTTTGAAAAATTTGCCTGGCTTGTCTGCATGGCATTCAAGATGGCCCCAGTGGGGAATATAGTTTAACTTTGTGACCTATCGGAAGCCCATCGGAAAGCATTTAAAGATGTTCTCCTCTGAAAATATTTAGTCAATTGGAACCAAAATTAGACTCAATGGTCCCCTTCAAGAAAGGTGACAGTAGAACTGAACCCCATCCAAAATTGCTGCCAGTCTGAAATATAGTTTAACTTAAGATAATAAAACATCAATATCTATTAAAAAATTTGAAAATAATTCCCTTAAAACATTGGGATTATTATACCCCCGCAAACGAAGTTTGGGGGGTATAAAGGAATCACAATGTCTGTCCGTCTGTCCGTCTGTCCGTCCCCTTTCGTGTCCGGAGCAGAACTTTTGTACCGTAGCACCTAGGATTATCAAACTTGGTGTGTGGATGCATCATGGGAAGACGATGTGTCGCGTACCAAATGTAGGTCACTGTGACCTTGACTTTGACCTTTGACCTTTATGAGAGTAAAACCATGTGCATTTCGTGTCCGGAGCAGAACTTTTGTACCGTAGTACCTAGGATTATCAAATTGGTGTGTGGATGCATCATGGGAAGACGATGTGTCGCGTAACAAATTTAGGTCACTGTGACCTTGACTTTGACCTTTGACCTTAATAGTAAATCCTTGCTCATTTTGTGCCGAAAGCTTGGTTAAATCAGGTTTGTGTCCACCGAATTATATATTATTTAATGTATTGCCCTTTAAATGAAGTACATGTACCAGATATGAACTGACTGGAATAATTTCAGTCCTGACAGGCTTTATTTCTGTTCGATTTACTTTCCAATTACCATGTGGTTAAAGGTCAAATTTCAAAATGGCATGCCTTGGTACTCAAATGCAGTTTGGGGGTGTTTGTCTGGCTTTGCCGACAGCTCTAGTTTTAACTGCATAAATCGGCCGTGGCCCAGGTGAGCGATACAGGCTCTTGAAAGCCTCTTGTTTACTGTGAAGGATGTATGCTATTATCATTAAACTCTACATAAATACACATTAGCATCTAATTAAACAAAAATCATAATAAAATTTTACCCATGCAACCAACTTCATGTTTCACTGATCACGGGGAAAAAAGTGTGATAGTATGAGGTTTACCCACAGGTTGAAGTTTTTTTTTTCTGTAAAGGATCTATGCTATTATCATTTAACTTAACATAAATACACATTAGCATTTAATTAAACAAAAATCATAATAAAAATTTATCCATGCTACCAACTTCATGCTTCAGTGATCATGGAAAAAAAGGATGTATGTATGAGGTTTAACCTCAGTTTGAAGTTTTTCTCTGTGAAGGATGTATACTTTATATAGATACTCATTAGGATATAAATAAATAAAAGATATTATAAATATTTACCAATGTAACCAACTTCATGCTTCACTGGTCATGGAAAAGGGGGGAGATAGTTTAAGGTTGATCTTCTGTGAAGGATGTATGCTATTATCATTGAATTTTATTGAATACTTATAGTTTATAATCAAACTAAAATCATAATAAGAATATTTCCATGAAAGCAACTTCATGCTTTACTGGTCATGAAATATACCATTCTTCAAAAGAGTTGTGAGGCGGGGCATTGTGTCCGTTAGACACATATTCTTGTTCTCTTAAACAGCTGCTTGGATTTTGATAAAATGTTTTAACATTTGTAGTGTATCACCTGCAGACGTGTAATATGAAGTAATATGGTTGATGCCGGATATTTTGAAGGGGTGATATTCAACTTTGAATGTTTTCTGGGAAAAAGGGAAAGTACCTTGTCAGCGAATGTTTTCTTAAACGACTGCTTGGATCTTGATGAAATGTTACACAGTTGTAGCATACCACCCGAAGATGTGCAATGAAGTAACGTGGTTGCTGCTCAATGTTTTTTAGAGGAGAAAAATCAACTTTTTATAATTTCTGGAGGTATGTCATTGTATCCATACTTGTATTGTGTCCTCACTTGTACTGTGTCCACACACACTTTGATTTGCATATTGATTCAGGTATCAATAAGTGCTGTCATGTCAACTCTAGTTTAAAATTGAACTCTATGGGAAAATGCATTCTAAGATCTTCTCTGATACTATTGCACCAATTGATACCAAACATAGCTACAATAGTCCTAGAGTGGTCCCTACAATTTTTTTTTTATTCATGTTCGCTTTTTAACTCCAATATTGGAAACAGTCGCCGACCTAGTTTAGAAGTGGACCCTATGGGAACGTTTAAAAGATCTTAATGGAAACTATAGAGACAATTGGAAAAAAAACTTGGGTACAAAGATACGTATTACTCTAATGTTCCAAAAAATGTTGATTTTCGGGTTTATACCTTATCCAAGATGACCACTAGTGGGGAATATACTTTTATCCTTGGAACCAATGGGAAAACTCAACCACAGATGGTCTTCTCAGAAACAACTTAGCCAAACAGAACGAAGTATGGCCACAGAAGTCCTTTGTTTTTTTTTCAGGTTCACACTTTTCCTAGGTGACAGCCAGCGGGAAAGAGGGATTACTATTTGACCCTATGGAAAATTTCATGCCATTCGAAAACAAACTAGGCCACAATAGTCTTTTGATGGTCTCCTGTAAAAATAAAAATTTTCAGTTTCGAACTTTATCTAAGATGGCCACCAGTGTGTAACATAGCTGAAAATTAAATTTAGATCTTTGTGAACACTTGCAGAGATCTCATCTGAAATAACGGGGCGAAATGGAACCATAGTTTACTTTATACTCTCCAGGACTGTCTCTTTTGTAATCATCAAGTTGAGCTATACAGGTTCTTGAATGTCTTCTCAGTGGTTTTGAATATAGGGTAGGGAAAATGAAAGTTGAAATTAACGATAGCCATAGAAGCCATATTCATTTTCTGTAAACACCTGTCTTTGTTCCTCTTAGCTAACATGCTGCTGACGTATACTGTGCTTCACATAGCTCTTTATTGATTAAAAGTTAGCTCGGGAAGATATCTTTTAACATACTCTCATTCAACACGAAAGTTGCATATTTTCTATATAGATTTGGTGCAGTTTTCCTGTAAATGTCGTACAGAAATTGATTAAAAGTCCAGAAAAACTGGGACGTAACTTACATTCTTTACGCAATAGGGGATATCGACAGGATATTCTACACGTGTCCGTTAAATTAGCTTTGGGATCCAGTGACCTGAGGATTTTACACACAAACTGGCCTCTCACTGATACTGCCGATGTCTACTGAAATACATGATGATTCTTTACCAAACCCATTGGCAGTTTTGAATTTGATTTTTCTTCCTTAGTGCGACAGTGTTTTACCAGCAGACTAGGCTCCTTGAGCTAGAGCTAGCCGGCTGTTTAGCGGCGAGCACTCCTTGACCCATCTTTCAAAATTACGTTTTGTTCCCCATTTTTCTTTTCTAGATTGTGGTCATGGAGTTAGTAGTCTACCTGTATGGGTTTTATTCGTATGTTTATTATACTATAGAGAAACGGGACAGAGAAAGGGGAGGTTTTGGTACCCATAAACCGGTTTAACCCTACCGCTGGCTTTTGCTAGTGTCGGTACCAAGTCCGGCTGTCCCGAGTTCCTATCGTTGTTTACGTTTGTCTTATGTATTTTTATTGTGTTTTTTTTTTCTTGTGCAGTTCCTATTACTTTGTGGCATGTGGCTACGTTTTTCGGCCATTGTAGGTGTTTCATGTTATCTTTTTTATTCTATGATAAGTAAAAATATTTTTTGAGTTGAATAGATACGCAAAATAGCTCATACGCTATCAGAAAATGCTTAAAATGTGGTCAGATCTTTGGATTTTCTATAAGTCGTTCTTGATACAGTTAATACATCCTTGATGAGGAAACTTCAAACAATTTATCTAATAGCTGGCACTGAAATAAATGAGTTAATATAGGCACTGGTCGTTAAAAATACAAAGCTGTCTTGCACACACTTTGCAATTATTTGTAAAAAGTAGCTTGAAGGCAGCAAGCTCAAGTCCTCTTGCACAGTTTTTTACTGTCATAATACAAAAGTGCGGGAGAAAGGTTGAAAAAAAAACGGGAGGTAAAAGTAATAACTGAAGTGGATAATCAGGTACATTCTTCATGTGTGACAAATCGAAGACTCCTTTCGTTTGAATATGACAGAAAAGTAAGTAAGAACCGAACCGTCAGTCTAACACGAACAATCCATGGGCCAATGGCAACATCGAAAAAACAAAGAAAAAAGACATATCATGAGCAAAGCACAGAAAAGAAAAATGAAGATAAACAAATACAAAAATGAACAAAACGGACCCATTCAAAATAATGATTGAGATCAGGTGCACCGGAATTCTAGGCATTTCCTGCTTCTTATAAGACACAATATCAACTCCGGTAGTTAAGTCAAATCCGGCAGAGGAAAAACAAACCTGCCAACTGAATTTTACTGTTGTTACGATTGTTTTTGATTTATCACATTGGCTGTAGGGGGAAGGTTTGGATCCAATAAAACTAATTTAACCCCGCCGCAGCAGGTTTGCGCCTGTCCTAAGTCAGGAATTTATTAAGCCTTTGTGTGTCTTGTCCTTTTTCTAGTTAGTTTACTTTATGTCTATAGGAGTCTAAAATGATGTTTATTTCGCTGGACTTGATTGCTGTTTGTTTAGGGGCCGACTCCGACCTTCCGTTGGGTGTGGGGTTTTCTCACCGTTCATTGAAGATCTTATGGTGGCTTTGAGTTGTTATTACTCCCCTTTGGGTCGTTGTCTCTTTGACACATTCCCCGTTTCCCTTCTTTTTTCTATTAAGTGAGAAAGATTTCTTGTCATCTTGGAAACAGATATCCCATAGCGGTCCACAAGATCATGATGTCGATCGTAAAACTTCTGTAGTGATGACTACAAGTTATGGGTAATACACCCTTGCTTAAGTAGCGTTTTTTTAAGCAATCGAGCTCTATCAAGGTAGTCATTGTATCGACCACAGTCCCCTGAGTAGCAAATGAGTTGGGAGATGTAAACTTCATATGCCGGTGCTTTTGGAATGTTGCTACAAAGAAAATGGAAGTTGACAATTCGAAAAGGGAAGTCATCGCGTGTATCATACAGCTTGAAGTGTACCTCTGTTGTCAATTTCAAGATGAGGGTCAAGGAACGAGGTAGATGTGGAAGTATCTTAAGTATCCTTATTTTAGAGCTCTTTTGGATAGATAAGATGAAGAAATTCACCAAAGCGAGGGTTGTTTATTGATAAAATATCATCTATATAACGGAAGGTGAAATTAAATGACTGAGCTTTATTTTGAAGAAGCCCTTCGATGAATTAAGCCTCGTATGGGTGGAGAAACAGATCGACTAAAAGAGTTCCACAATTTGTGTCCATTGGAATTCTGATATTCTGTTGAAAAACATAAATTTTATCACTACTTACGTGAAATGTATTTGAAGACTTCACAATTATGATTCAAACTGACAAAAGAACACATTAAACTTACACTAATGTAATGTTTTTGACATAAAACTTATGCCAATTTTTAAGTAAAGTTGGTGTTATGCATCAAATTTTAGCTGTACTTAGTTCAAAATTATAACTTCGGTAGTGAAACAATGCGAGTGAAATAAGTGATAAACTGTTTTTATTTGAAATTAAACAGAAACATTACGGACGGTGAGCAAATCAGATTGCTGGGTTGTTTATTTGTATACATAATAAAAGTCAAATCATGTGATCACATGGATCATGAAACTAAAAATTGACAAAAAATGTTGTCCATAAACATTAGAAATTTAAACTCGTTTCGTTGTTGACTGTTTTGAAGTTTCTGTCAAATTAGAACACGTAGATTTTGTCTAATATGAAAAGTTATTGCATAAACTTTTATCATGTTAAAATCAGTATGATGCATTTATTTGCAGAATTCACAAAAAGTGATTTGCACAATGTCAACTTTGATGTCAGAATAATCGTTGTTTTGCATAAAACGCTATTTAAAGAACTTAGTTAAATGTGCAAACAAAAATAATATATCAAAACAGCTGGAAATGCTTATATAATCAATGAAGGATATGAAGTAAAAGCACATGAGACAAAGTCTCTTCAATTACATGATAAAAATAAGCAATGGAACAAAGCTTTTATTGTTGCTCTTCATCTTAATCTTATACTGATATTCAAGTGATAACTAGTTAAAAGATAGTATATATGCACTTCAGAATGAAGTAGCCCGGTTGCGATTCAATCTTCGGTTAAAAGGTTACTGGACAAGTCCCAACTAACCTCGGTAGCTGGAAGTCAGATGGACGATTACACGCTCCTTCGAGCCTCTTTTTTATGTATACTTTATAAAGTTTTTAATTAATAGTATCCTGCTAGACACACAATCTGTTCTTCTTTCTTCAGGATACATGTTCTTGTCGCGAATTTTGAATTAAAATATTTGATATCTCGACCTTTGAACAGATGTCCTAGTGGTCATAGGGCAGTTCGGTTGAAATTTGTGCTGCATGGAAAGGTACTTCGCCATTGACTTTCAGAAATGTCATGATAGCTGTAGGATATCAGTGACAGACTTTAAAAGGGGCCATGACCACAAAGCTCATTCAGATATCATTTTTGCATTTTGGAATCGTTTGAGGTAAGTGTATTTTTATTAGTTATTATTTGGCCTTTGACTTTGGCTCTTAACAATTCTGATAGGTACAAAAGTACGTACTATCCTAACCAACAAATTAAATAAGTAAAACATATAAAACTAAAATAATATATGTAAAATAATGCAAAACTATTTCAGTGACACTATTAATTTTGATATTAAGCTGAATAATACACAGTTTAGACATGAGTGTGAAATACATTTGTATATCGGCATTACCGTTTGCGAAAAATGTATCAAATAGTATCTACCCTCACAATAGCCATGTTCCTAGTTAGTTTGTTTTTTGATTGCGATTTCTATTCTCTTACCCTTTTTATACTGAACGACATTTTATTGCCCATTATCTATGACCTTAACGATCAACTTGTTTCTTTTGTATAGATAGTTTCTATTATTGTTTGCAGTTTATTACGTATATTTCTCAAATCGAAATAGTTAAATTTTTCACATTTTAAAGTTTTAGGTTTACAGAGAACTTTAAAATGTAAAAATTTAACTATAAAGATTTAGAAATTATCGTAATAAACTGGAAAAAATGTTAGAGATTGTTTCTCTTATTTCTACCGAATTTATTTGAAATAAAGTGATCTCCACAGTCTCCATACTTGAATATGACACAATTTTGTTGCTACCATCGTTGCTATGTGTAAAAGAGATGTTGAGTAATATATTTTAAATAAAAATGTCACATTACCAAAAAACTGAGTAATCTTAGTCATGAAAATGCAAAAACCATTTCTGTAGATAAGGATGCAGGTGTTAATGTCATCAACATCCGGTTGCACTATTTCTAGAAATTTAAATGATTGACCAATCGCCAACCGAGATCAAATATGCACATATTTTATTGATTGTTTCGATAACTAATCGTTCAGGTGGGGGGGGGGGTAATTTTGGTAGAAATTAGAGAAAAAATAGCAATTTAAATTTTCTATAAGCATGAGGGTCCAGAGCAAGATATATTGTAATAAGTTTTGGACACTGCTACTGTCAACTAAACAATCAAGTTCTTTTGAATTGTCAAACAAAACTATTGTCTATCTATCTGTTATACCCTGGGGAGGTTTTATCTCAGTTGGTATGTTGATAATATAAGTATATATAGTGTAAATGGTGACTGAATACAGAAGGAACAAAGATTAAATATTGCTTTTTGTATAATGTAAAGGAAATTGTTTGTTGTCAGTTTTTTCTTGCATCACAGTGATAAGAAGGTTTTTCTTTGTTATATATTTTATAAGGCAATCAAGGTGAAACTCAGATTGATGGACAATTGTATTGGTGGACAATTCAAACGAACTAATTGTTTAGGATTAGTTGATATTAGCAAGTCACAAAAATTTGTTTACAAATATATCTTGCTCTGAACCTTCTATTTGTGTTGAACAATTTTAGCACACCTAAAAATTACTGAAATTGCTAAATTAGTTATACAGTTGGAACAAGTAGACAATCAAGGCCATAGACAATGGTCAATAACGCATTGTCTGGTCTCGGAACAATTAACTGATGAGAAATTTGTTTGTCGAAAAATGCGCATGCTGGGCATGAATATTATTTTGTCAACTGTCCAGACATTTTAGCTCTATAAGATTTTTCATGTTTTTCTTATTTTAGATTTTATTTTATTTTCAATGTGAACTTCCCAATTCCGGTTGAATAATTGACTAAATATCAAACTTAACTGATACTGTGTACACACTTCCCAAAAATAAAAAAAAATGTTTAGTGAATGGACATTACTGGCTGTTAATTATATCCCCTCGGGGTATAAACTATTCGTTATGTCCGTCCGTCTATTCGTCCTACCTTTACATCTATAATTCCTTTGTAGCTATTGAATGAATTTTGATGAAACTTTCAGGGATCCTTTATTACAGGATGCCACAGTACACCTACTATTTTAAATTTTAATGTTGCAATTGTTTTGTTTCCTAGAGCTGAACATGGATTTATCATTCATAACTTAATATTACATTGTCAGTAGGGGTACTGGTATGCCGACTTGATCACACTCTAGATTCTGATTTGACCAATTTTTCGGGTTTCCTTTATCTATTCATTGTCTAAATCATGCATTGTAATTGGGGCGGGGGCACTGGTATGCCATTCGTAACTCCTCCAAAACCAGTAAATGGTATTTGCTGAAACTTTCAGAGAATCTTTATCGCATGATGCAATAGTGCATCTCCTATTTCAGATTTTGATTTCCCATATCAATTCATTGGCATTCTTGAGGAGGTACTCGTAAGCCATCCCCAGCTCTATCCTCCTTAACAAATGAATGGGATTTGATGACACTTTCAGAGAATCTTTGTCACATGATGCCAAGAGAACATCTATATAATTTTAGATTTTTTATCAGACCAATTTCTCAGGTTTTCCATAGCTTTGCATGCAGTTACCCATGCATTGTCCTCTGGGCATGATACAGCCGCAAATTTTCCTAAACCAATGAACAGAATATGATGAAAGTTTCATGCAATCTTCATTTTTACTCTCTATTTCAGTTTTTGATCAGAACAATGTTTGGGTGTCAATAGCAAGCATTATCATTAGCGGGGAGGGGTACTGGTATGCAATCTGAAACCCTTCCTAAACCATTGGATTGAATTTCATGAAACTTTCAGAGAACCTTTATCACATGATGCCATAATGCACCTCCTATTTTAGATTTTGATTCAACCAATTTCTCATGTTCCTCACAGCTATACATGAAACTGACAATGCACTATCATGAAAGATGGGGGATGGTACTGGTATGCCATCTGCAACTCTTTCCAATCCATTGAATGGAATTTGCTGAAACTCTCAGCATACCATATTACACCTCCTTTTCCAAATGATTGGAACATCTTTTGGTTTTTTCATATCCAAGAATTGTCATTGGGGTACTGGAATGCTATCCGCAACTCCTCCTAAATTGACGAGTAGAATTTTGATGACAGTTTCAAAGAATCTGTATCATATGATGCCATAGTACACCTCCTATTCGATCTGACCAGTTTTTGGGGTTCCTTTGGTCAAGATTGGTTTATGACATTCATGTTTTTTATATGGGGTGGGGGTATCATTTAGTGAGCTATGCTCACAGTATATCTACTTAGATATTTGTTCGGGCGATGTGAGGACACTTAAAGTTTATATTTCAAAGAAACTGAAATGTTACCACGCATTTCAATCGAACATCGTTAAAAAACATGCCTAACCGATCGTGTGATAGGTTCTGTTAACAGAGCAGGACATGCTTACCCTTCCGGAGCACCTGATGTTACTCTCAGTTTCGGCAATTTTTCCTTTCACTTTTAGGTTGGAATTCCCCCTTCAAATCACCGCCGCCGCCCCCCCCCCATCCGCGCCTGCTGCATTATTATAAAGCTGTTGCCTACAACTGTATAATTTGTTAGTCTACATTTTGACTATTCAGTCGATTTTGTAATTCAACTTTTTATTTCTGGTTAGTTTGACCAGCTTTTTCTTTATAGTTCAATTTGAACAATGGTTCGCAGTCAGGCTTTCTGCATTATGACCTGACTGCGCCGCATAGAAAGCGCACTCCCCTATCCACCAACTGGAGACGCGCCCGGCAACTCTATGTAGCTGGAGCCCCTGAAAATAGATTCAGGTGCCGGGTATTTTAAAAAAAATAAACTCCCATCACAACATACATTTTATAACCTCAAGACTTGACACGTTTTTATGCCCCGCCCACGAACGTGGAATGGGCATATAACGTTACCCTTGTCCGTCCTTCCATACGTCCGTACGTCCGGTTAAGTTTTGCATTAAAGTACATTTCTCAGAAACTGTAAGAAGTAGAACAATGATAATAGGTCAGTACATAGATCTTTGATAGTACTACATAATTCCCTAGATAGTTTGACTCTTTGACCTATATTTTATGCTTGAATGACTCTGGTTAAGTTTTGCGTAAAAGTCCATTTATCAACAACTACACATTATAGGGCAATGATATTTCATCATATTTATTGCCTTGATGAGTACTACCCAAATCATTGACAATTAGGTGGCTTTGTCCTACACTTTACGCTTCAGTGACTTTGGTTAAGTTTTGCGTTAAAGTCCATTTCTCAACAACTTCACATTATAGGGCAATGATATTTCATCATATTAATTGCCGTGATGAGTACTACCCAAATCATTAACAATTAGGTGGCTTTGACCTACATTTTACGCTTCAGTGACTTTAGTTAAGTTTTGTGTTCAAGTCCATTTCTCAACAACTACACATTAAAGGACAATGATATTTCATCAAATTAATTGCCTTGACGAGTACTACCCAGATCATTGACAATTTGGTGGCTTTGACCTTCATTTTGCGCTTCAGTGACTTCGGTTAAGTTTTAAATTTAAGTCCATTTCTCAACAACTACACATTATAGGACAATGATATTTCATCAAATTAATTGCCTTGATGAGTTCTACCCCAATCATTGACAATAAGGTGGCTTTGACATACATTTTACGCTTCAGTGACTTCGGTTAAGTTTTGCCTTTAAGTTCAATTTTCTCAACAATATTTTACGAAAGGATATGGAGTAAATGAACATGAGACCATAACAGATATGTTAACTCCAACTGCAATAATTTTAATGAGCTGTATGGCCATTTCGGAAATTTATTCCTCATCAGCAGCACTAGAACCCAAACAAAGGAAATTCATAATTTCAAAAAATGTTGAAATGCATAAAACCAAACGAAATCCGAATAACTACACATTATAGGACAATGATATTTCATCAAATTAATTGCCTTGGCGAGTACTGCCCACATCAATGACAATTAAGTGGCTTTGACTTACATTTTATGATTAGGTTATCCTCTGCGATTTATCTTTTGGCGGGCATCCGTGGCTTACAGACACATTCTCTAGTTCTTAGAATTTTATATACTTGTTGCCCTCTTTAATATCATATAATTTAACAGTGTTTTGGGACTTTTTTTGCTAAAATCCTGAATTATGATTAGCCTGATTAACCAGAATGTAGACGAAGAAGTTATACAGTTGTAGACAGTAGCTATATGATTTAAAAAAAAACAGTAAAGTACTGAACTAAATAGAAATCAGAATTAGTGGAATAAATAATAATTCATCTCTACGACAAGAGTTGAAATTGAAAAACACTCATACAAGAAGTAAAATTGAACACCGATAGCTACATAATGAGAAAAAAAATCAATAAAAATTCACACATACTGATTTTTGAAAGTTGTTCGAATTTTCGATTCTTGACAACTGAAAAACATGTTGATAAAACACAAAGCAGTAAGACAATGTAATACATATTCAACTGCGCATTTCATTCTTAGCATCACTAAGACAATACTTCTTGTGGCATTTGAGTTTGTCAGTTCTGAGATTGGACTCAACAATTTTATTCACTAAAAGAATTAGACTTCATGCGAGCTGTTACAACATGTTAAAGTGTCTGAAAAATTCAACTAGCCTAATCCAAGACATTTAAAAAAAGTTAAGTACTATAGTATTTTTCGCCTTGCACAGTGATAATAAGTAACAAGTAAAGTACTTTTAGTCACCTACCGGCGATAGCTGAAGGGGCCTTTAGGTTTGCTCTCTGTCCGTCCGTCTGTCAGTCCCGCATCAGTTTTCCGCACCTTTTTTTTCTAAATCATTGGAGATATTGATCTGATGTTTTGTATGCAAGTGTACCTTAGTGAGTTACAGACAAAGTTTAAGTTTTGTTCCTGTTCACTGATTATTGACAGAGTTATGGGCCTTGGACTTTGAACATTTTAGTAAAATGTCAGTTTTCCACATTTTTTCTAAAGTCTTGCAGGTATGGATCTGATATTTTGTATGTGAGTCTACCTTAATGAGGCACAGACCAAGATTAAGTTGGGTTCCGGTCCACTGATTTTTGACAGTGTTATGGGCCTTGGACTTTGAAAATTTTAGTAAAGTGTCAGTTTTCCGCATTTATTTTCTAAAGCGCTACAGGTATTGATCTGATATTTTGTATGCGAGTCTACCTTTATGAGTTACAGACCAAGTAAAAGTTTGTTTCCGGTCCACCGATTTTTGACAATATTATGGGCCTTGGACTTTGAAAATTTTAGTAAAGTGTCAGTTTTCCGCATTTATTTTCTAAAGCGCTACAGGTATTGATCTGATATTTTGTATGCGAGTCTACCTTTATGAGTTACAGACCAAGTAAAAGTTTGTTTTCGGTCCACTGATTTTTGACAGAGTATGGGCCTTGGACTTAAAAAACATATTTTACCATTTTTACTAGTGTAATAATGCCTTGTCCTACCGGTAGGGGACTTGGTATTGCCTTGCAATACGATCCACACTTGTTGGTAATGAAGTCAATGAACATGTTTATGATGAACAATGATGGCCTATGAATGTATATCTTCTCCACAAGAAAGTTTTATTGAATAATATGACTGTTATCCGAGTTTTACATTTATATGTTAGCTGTTATTGACTTGATATATACTGTTAGCTGTCATCACTTATTTGAATTATCTGTTAGCTGTTATTGGAAACATCAATTTGCTGTTAGGCTGTTATGGGACCCCC
>MJUU01011540.1:846-20708 GCA_002080025.1 Modiolus philippinarum
AGATTGCGGTGAAAGATTGAAATTTCTCAGTGAAATAAAAGTGATAATTAACTGTGAAATTATTTTCCATAATTTCACTCTAGGAAGTGACGTCACAATAGACGTTGTCATCGTCGTTGTTAAGTAAACGTCTCAGCGGATTAATATTGAAAACGTAGTTCATGCAATGAATCTTAAAATAAACCACCAAATATATATTACAGAATAAGATCTATATAATAAAAACAATAACTAATCCTATATTCTGATTATCGAAAATATTCAGCTCATGATCGAAAACGTGTGCGCATTCGTGAATTACTGCGTTATTCGATCATTCGTTGAATATTTTGCAATAATCAGAATCTCGGATTAGTTATAGTATAAATATTACTAAGTGAGCGCACAAAATATGGCAATATCCACTGAACAAAATTTGAAATTGTCAGTGAATTTCACCATGTGATCTAGGAGGAGTTGTACTGGGGATCCAGCCTTCCAAAAAGGGAGGTTCTAGTGGATTGTTTTGCAATTTGTAAAATTTTTGACATGATAATTATTTAAATTTACCTGCAATGTGGCCTTGCAATCGTCCAGTAGTACATAGTTTCGATGTTCCATCACAAAAAGACAAATCTAACTGTTATGTTGTCGAAAAAGTGGCATTCACTGGAGTTTACATCTTGTTCATCATCCAGGCAGCCATTTTTGTTGACGCTAATGACGTCACTTATTTTCCATTTGTATTGAGAGATGGAAAACGACATGGAAAATAAACCTTAGCTATTCCATCTAGCATTGATGATCGATAAAATTGGTAAATAGAAGTCACCTGAGTTGTACATACAAGGGATATCACTGTAAAATCATTAAAAACAGTTAGGATCCAGAAACTAGATTGTTTTTATAGCTCAGATCCTCGTGGTTTTGCCAACTTAGTCTTCATGAATTTTGGGTGGATGTTGTACTTCCCTTTTATTCTGTTATTTTTTTAAACAGATTTTGATTAAACCAGACAGAAAACTAATCACTGGGGTGTACTGGGCAAGTTTTTCTTTTCACGTGAAACTGGGACTAATATTAGTTAATATTAGTCCCAGCGTGAAACGACTGTCCACAGTACGATGTTGAAGTTCACTCTCTAAATAGATCTACACACCTGTCTTTAGAGTCAAGCATTTAGTGCATCAATCACAGATGATGTTGTGTTGATGTGATTTTACATTTTTTGTAAAAAATCAACAATAATAATCCTTAAGATTTCCACATATTTATTTTTCTGTGGCGTGAATCATAGGAGTGTATAATTACCTCCCTTTATTAAATGATGGAACGGTAAATTCTGCAATTTTCTGTTCATATTTTTGAAGAAGTTCAATTTATAATAATCAATATTTTGCTAAAAATTTTATTTACTTCCAGTAAACAAATGTAAAAAGGAATATATCAAAGCTGCATAACTAATTTGCAACTTTTAAATTTTTGTTTGTACCATTTGCATACAATAATAATACAACTACTAATCAAGTATGTTCACTCAGAGTCATGAAATGATGAGATTTGAGTTAACTTTGAAGCTTTTGATCTAAGAGCTGTAGTATATAAGATATGCAGAACATGGTTCAGAGTCTGGGTTCTTGCATGAAGGTAAGCAACATTAAAGTAATAAGGAGGACTTACAAAATAACATAATTTTATCCACATTGAATTATTGTCTACAGCTTCAGTCTACAAAGTCCTGTGTGAAAGGGTCTTATTGAATAAGGTTATACCAAATTTTTAATACATATATATCATTATGGTGTGAATTCAAAAATGTATATCTTTTCAGAATTGTTCCAAGAACATTTGCAATCATATAAGCAGAAAAGTAGAGCGGTTTTGAAAATTCTATATTTTTGTCATAAATTTTCTAAGTCCAACTTTCCATTCAGATTCCATGTGAAATATTTTCTAAGTCCCCTTTCCATCTCGTTTCCATGTGAAAAATATTCTAAGTCCTACTTTCCATCATATTTCCATGTGAAAAATTTTCTAAGTCCTACTTTCCATGTTGTTCAATCAACTTTCCATGATGAACCAGAATTTTTTCCATCTCGTACATGGAAAATAACATGGAAATTTTTAGATGGAAAAAAATTCCATGTAGTTTTTAGAAGTTCCATGTCATTTCCATGTCACCGAGATGGAATCCATGTCATTTCCATGACATCGACATGGAATTCCATGTGTTTTCCATGGAAATCATAAACTGAGATGGAATATCTAGAGATGGGTAATTTTGTTAAATTTTCTGAAACTCTCAAAGACCGATTTCTTTTGGGAATTTTACCTAGCAACCATATCTTTTTTGATGCCTTATAGTGTTAGTAATCATTTTCCATAGTCAGATTGCAAAAATTTTGGATTCTTAGTTTGGTAAATTTCCTGAAACTCTCAAAGACTCATTATTTTTTTGGAATTCTACCTGGCAACCATATCTCTTTCAATTCCTTACATTAAAAGTGATGATTTTCAACAGCCAGGTTGCAAAAATCTTTGATTCTAATTTTTGTAAAGTTCCTGAAACTCTCAAAGACCCATTATTGTTTGGAATTTTACCTAGCAACTAGCTGCATCTTTTTCAATTATTTAGAGTTACAAGGATGAATTTCAACTGTCAGGTTGCAAGAATCTTTGATTCTAATTTTGGTAAATTTCCTGAAACTCTCAAAGACCAATTATGTTTTGGAATTTTTATCTAGCAACCATATCTTTTTTTGATGCCTTATAGTTTTAATGTTCATTTTCAATGGTCAGATTGCAAAAAAAAAAACTTGATTCTAATTTTGGTAAAGTTCCTGAAACTCTCAAAGACCCATTATTTTTTGGAATTCTACCTAGCAACCATATCTTTTTCAATTATTTAGAGTTATAATGATGAATATCAACTGTCAGGTTGCAAGAATCTTTGATTCTAATTTTGGTAAACTTCCTGCCCATTTTTTTTTTTTTTGGTATTTTACCTAGCAGCCATATCTTTTTGATGCCTTTTAGATTTAATAATCATTTTCAATGGTCAGATTGCAAAAAACTTTAATTCTAATTTTGGTAAGGTTCCTGAAACTCTCAAAGACCCATTATTTTTTGGGTTTTCTACCTAGCAACTGTATTTTTTTCAATTATTTAGAGTTATAAGGATGAATTTCAACTGTCAGGTTGCAATAATCTTTGATTCTAATTTTGGTTAATTTTTCCTGAAACTCTCAAAGACCAATTACTTTTTGGAATTTTACCTAGCAACCATTTTTTTATGCCTTATAGTTTCAATGATGATTTTAAATAGTCAGATTGCAAAAATCTTTGATTCTAATTTTGGTAAATTTCCTGAAACTTTCAAAGACCTACTGTTTTTTTAGAATTTTATCTAGCAGCCATATCTTTTTCAATTCCTTACAGTAGTGAAGATCATTTTCAGAGTGCAAAAGACTGATTCTAATTTTGTTAAATTTTCTGTAACTCTCAAAGACCGATTTCTTATGGGAATTTTATCTAGCAACCATATCTTTTTTGATGCCTTATAGTATCAGTGAGCATTTTCCATAGTCAGATTGCAAAAATTTTGGATTCTAAGTTTGGTAAATTTCCTGAAACTCTCAAAGACTCATTATTTTTTAGAATTCTACCTAGCAACCATATCTCTTTCAATTTCTTACAGTAAAAATGATGATTTTCAACAGCCAGGTTGCAAAAATCTTTGATTCTAATTTTGGTAAAGTTCCTGAAACTCTTAAAGACCAATTATTTTTTGGAATTTTACCTAGCAACCATATCTTTTTGGTGTTTTACATTTACGATGATTAATTCAGTTTCAAAAACACTTGTCTTTTTTACAAGGGGATTGGGGCGAAAAAGGGGGAGCGGGGGGGTCACAATCTTTGATTGGCTGTTTTTCATTCAGTTTGTTAACCTGAGTGGCTGCGACTACTTCAAAATGTTTGTCATATTCTAACCAAATTTTCAGTAAATGTTGTTTATTAGATGTGATTATACACATTTTACCTAAAATTTTGTTTTTTGAAAATGATCGTAGATCAGTTTTCCTTGTTATCATCTGTTTAGTTACAATGCACTAGCTTCATCAAATCGGATTCAGATTGGAGAGCAGTAAACAGGCTGTAACATAGTCCCAATGTTTCAACCTTGTTAACTTACTAATAACGGTCAATTGCAATTTAGCAGCAATGAAAAAAGTTATTTTCAAAAGTGTATTTCTGTAATTGATTTTTAAAATTTTGATGGAATATTATTTACAGAAGAGATGATGCATTTATTTTGTCTCTTAAAAAGGTGTAATAATTGCTATGTTTACTAATATACTGTGAGAACTGATGATTTATAGATAATAATTTCACCTTTTGGATATCAATGTCAGTTGTGCTAATTAAAAGCAAATTATGATATTATCACCTTCATGCTAATCATAGATTATAGACTTGAAAATTTTATACAGACTGTAAAGCAGGATGTGGTGTTATGGTGATGAAAATTCATTGTTTATTCTAGTTTTGTTAAATAATTAACAGATAGACATGTTTCTGTTCAAAATTCTTTGAAGTTTGAAATAATCATGAGACGATCATTTTCTTCAGTGTTTTCAACACTGATTTTTTTTCAGATTTTAAAGGTTTGCCAAGCCAACATGGCTCATTTGATGATTCTGTTTGTAAATCTTAAGTAGATCTTTTGAAAATAGAATTCATATTCTAAACAAATTTGCAGGATATCTTTTTACCTGCATCACCAACGGTGACCGCAGGTCTAGGAGCCGCTCAACTCCGTCCGTCTGTCACGCTTTGGGGGATACCAAGTTTGTGTAATCTGAAACTCAGACACCTTTAACCGGATACTTTTGAAACTTTGCACAGTTGTTCTGGACACATTGAAGATGTGCACCTCCCCTTTTGGTGAGATTTGGATAAAAATTGTCGAATTTATTAATTGTTGAACTTAGTGATTTTTTCATCAAATTTTAAAATTACGGTACTGAGTTTGTGTAATCTGAAACACTGATGCTTTTGATACTTTTCACAGTTGTTTTGGACACATTGAAGATGTGCACCTCCCCTTTTGGTGAGATTTGGATAAAAATTGTCGAATTTATCCATTGTTGAACTTCGTCATTTTTCATCAAATTTTAACATTATGCTTTGGGGTACCAAGTATGTGTAATCTGAAACTCAGACCCTTATACCTGATGCTTTTGAAACTTTGCACAGTTGTTCTGAACACAATAAAGATGTGCACCTCCCCTTGTGGGCAGATTTGAATGAAAAATCTTGAATTTATTTATTGTTGAACTTGGCCATTTGTCAGCATATTTTAACATTACAGTGCCTGGTTTGTGTAATCTGAATTTTTCACATCTCTGTCTAAATAATTCTGAAAGTTTGGACTATTGTTTGAACACAGTGATGATGTGAACCTCCTCTTTAGGCCAGTTTTGTTTTAAAAATGTCAAATTTATCTATTATTGAACTTGTACTTGTATCATATTATATCATCATGGTACTCAATTTTTGTCCAGAGGCATTGCAGTGTTTTGAACGCACTGATCATGGGCAGCTATTCTTGAATTTTTGCATTTTCTCATAAAGATTCAAAGTATGTGTTTATTTGAAACTCAGGTTTGGTTTTCACCTTTGCTGAAGTCATATGGACTATTTTCATTTTATGCTTTGGTCAACTTTGTACATTTGTTTTTTTCTTCTTTTTTTTTGTCTATAACAAAATAGGGTTGAACTTAATATCTCAGTTATCACTTGCATTTGAAGAATGTTTTGGTAATAAGGTAAATGAATACTTGTTTGAATTGGTAAACCTATACGTGACGTTCTGTTAGGTTGGGGTAAAAAAAACCAACAAATTCCAGTTGAACATGAGTGACGGTGACGCAGGTCCAGAGGTCTTGTTTCCCTAATCTAGACATGCACTTAATACATTTAAATTTAACAGATTTTAGAGATTAAGTGGGCCAAAAATGGCTCTTCTGTAGTGCAGACGACACAAGTGTTCCATGGAACACCCATCAATTTTTTAAAATTTTATCCAACATTTCTTTGAAAAAATCCAGTAATCATAAGATGTCCTAGGATATCCCAACTGCCCCAGCTCTGATATTATGTGGGAATCCTTGGTTTTCCCTTATAAAAGTAAATAAAATAAATCATTTCTAACCCCGAATACAATAATTTTCAGATCATCCAGTTTTACTGTGTGTGACCCTCGCAGAAACACTATAATCCTGAATGAATTGCATCTGTCTTTTAAATTTTATCCAGTTTCCGTTATTTATTTAATATTAGTAAAGTAATATAAATAATATTTGTGTTTGGGTAATAAGCAATTTTTGTTTTTCAAAATAAGAGTGAGCCTTTTCTACGTGTAATTAGTGCAGCACACGCCATATTTACCTTGAGGGCATGCCACAGGTAAAATTTGACACAGGACATGATTCTGTATATTTGGTTGTTAATTAACCTCTGATGATTACATCACTACAACATCACTGGAACACAGGAGCACGTGCGTGTGTGTGTGCACATATTTATTACTTCCTAGATTGTTTTGAGGATAATAACTAGAGAATTAATGTTTTTTTGTTATTTTGAACTACTTTTCTGAGATCTTTTTGCATCGATTTAAAACATAAACAACCAGTTTTATTTCTTAGTAAATTTAGTATTTAGTTATTCTACGAAGAAGTTGTGCAGAAAGAAACAATAAGTTTTAGCCAAAAGGGTTACACGCTTGTCCTTGTTTTTCTACAGTAATTAGTTATTTCATGATCTCACTCGAACGCTTTAAATAACCATATAAACAGTGGTATGATTGTTTTTTTAAAATGACCGAGATCTAGCCAAGTGACGTCACTCAGCTAAACTTTGTAGCAGAATATCGCTTTTCTCCTAAACCCATGTGAATTTTTACTTTAAACTTGGTCAACATGTTCACAATGTTACTTAGAGTAAATTAAGGTCTTATTCAAAATTTAGCGAATTTTCCCTTTAATATAGGACCGTCGAGGGATAATGTTTGAAATTGTTACTTCTTTAAAATTTTTTCATTTATCAAGTTGATATTAACTAGGAATAGTAACATGATGTCATTATGCAACTGTATGATTTACTATCCATCATGGTACAAGATGGCCCCAACTGCAGATCATAGTTTAACATTGGACCCTATGGGAAAATGTTGTAAAAAGCTATTTCTTAAAAAAACATTTCATATATCAAGTTGATATTAACTAGCATGGTAACTTGATGGTCATTTACAAAATGTTGCATATTGGTTCCAATCAAAAATCCAAACCGTCACAACTAGGGAGTACAGTTTAACAAAAAAACTCTATTGGAAAATGTTCTATATTGTTTCTTTTTAGCTCGCCGGGACGAATGTTCGAAGAGCCATTGTCATACCCCCGGAGTCGACGTCGACAGCAAAAACTTGAACCTTGCTTGTGGAATGGAGACCTTAAGAACTAGGATGTTGATATTTAGCATGTGGCTTCCTTGTGATGAGACCTTTCTTGTGGTACCATATTTGTAGATATTTTGACCTTGACCTGTTGCCCTTAAGGCAATTTTTAAAAAACTTTTAACCTTACCTCTAGAAGGCATGCTTTTAGTGATAGGGTGTTCATATTTGGTATGTGACTTACTTATGATATGATTAGAGATTTCTAGCAGTACTATGTTTGTAGACATTTTGACCTTGACCTTTCCCTAAGGGCAATTTTTAAAGAACTTTAACCTTGCCTTTAGAAGGTAGGCTTTTAGTGGTAGGGTGTTCATATTTGGTATGTGACTTCCTTATGATGAGAGCTTTCTAGTGGTACCATAGTTGTAGACATTTTGACCTTGACCTTTCCCTGAGGGCAATATTTGAAAAACTTTAACCTTGCCTCTAGAAGGTAGGCTTTTAGTGGTAGGGTGTTTGTATTTGGTATGTTACTTCCTTATAATGAGAGCTTTCTTGTGGTACCACCATTTGTAGACATTTTGACCTTGACCTTTCCCAGAGGGCAATTTTTGAAAATACTTTAACCTTGCCTCTAGAAGGTAGGATTTTAGTGGTGAGTGTTCATATTTGGTATGTGACTTTCTTATGATGAGTCTCAGCTTAATGGAAGAACCGTAGATGTAGACATTTTGACCTTGACATTGCCCTGAGAGCAATTTTTAATCATGTTTATAGAAGTTATTCTTTTAGTGATAGGGAGTTCCTGTTTGACATGTGGCTTTCTTATATTGCACCCGGCACCTGAATCGGTTTTCAGGGGCTTCGGCTACAGAGCTGCCGGGCGCGTCCCCAGGTGGTGGATAGGGGAATGCCCTGTCTATGCGGGGTAGTCAGGTCATAATACGGAAAGCCTGACCGCGAACCATTGTAGCCAAACTGTGTGGAGAAACGCCACGCTCCATGCAGTATAAAGACCCCTTCTATATTTCTCTAAAGAGAGCAGATGCACTGGGTGTCGTATGGAAGGCTAAATTTCCTGCCCCTACCCATTTCTCCAATTTTCCAGTGGCAGTCAAAAGTCGTTGCCCAGGTTGTCCCTTCCACCTTTGTTTCTTTCTTCTGATACTTTCAATTTTTTGAATTGATTAACTTGTTCTCGTCCTGATATAGCTGAAATATTGCTCATTGGACGTTAAACTCTAACTAATCAATCAATCAATCTTATATTGCATTTAAAGTATTTATCACATTACAATTACAAAAATGTATCACTTTCAAATTAATTGTGCATTGCAGTTACTCTAATCCCCAGCAAGCTATGTTGTATTCTGACAACTCTTGTTGAAAAATGTTTCAAACATCAAATTGATATAGGTAATTATACCCCCCGCCAACAAAGTTTGGGGGTACATAGCCTGTCTGTCCTTCTGTCTGTCTGGCTATCCATCTGTCCGTCTGTCTGTCTGTCCACATTTCTTGTAAGCACAACTCCTCTTAAGCACTTCAAGAAAATGATGAAACTTTACACAAAGGAAGGACACTATATGAAGATGTGCATGAAGGAATAAAATTATTGTCTGAAACCAGAAAAGGGAGATAATTTGACTTTGACTTTTCATAGATTCCCTATGTATTAGTTACCTTGTAAGCTCAACTCCTCTTAAATCATTCAAAGGATTTTGATGAAACTTTACACAAAGGAAGGACACTATATGGAAACTAGTGGTGTTCCGATGATCGGAAAATGTCTCAAATCAGTCGGTTGGCTATCCAGATGTGATTAATCGATTGAGATTTTCTTCAATCGATTGATAATGGGTTAACTAAAAGTACATGTGACCTTTAGGAAAAAAATAGGAAGGCAATGAAAAGTTAATACATTTGGAAACTTGCCCTCCCTGATCAGTTTCAGCTCAGCTTGCTAAATCCAGGATATACTTTTGTCATCACTTTGCATACATCATCCGTCTGTCATTCCCTAGTCTTTCCATCATCTGTCCATTGTCCTTCTTTGTCTGTCCATCATGAACATCTTAATTTAAAGATTTTCTCTCCTGAAACTACTGGTCCAATTTGAACAATGAACTTGGTTACAACAGTACTTGGGTGGTCCCTATGCAAAACGTTGTTTTGGGGTTCAAAGATGACGCTAGAAGGAAACATAATTTAACACTGGAGCCTATGGGACACATATATAAACATCTTCTTCTCACAACCTGCTTGCCCAAATGGAACTAAAATAAGTTAGGCAGAATAAAAAAAGAATCTGTGTTTCCGGTAACCCGACCGACCCTAGATTTTAGGGGCTTTAAGTACCTACCCTAGAGTTTTTTTGGCAATTTTTAAAGAAGCACTGTTAAAGTCCAGGAGTAACTCCCATTATGTTTAGGTAAAAAATTTTGAAAAAGTAAAAAAATATTCCTACCGACCGACCCTAATTTTGAAGAGCATGTTACCGGAAACACAGATATTTTTTTTAGCCCTTACAGTAATTCTTGGGTTATCCCCTGTATAAAAAGAATTCTATACCAGAAACCAGATGGCCACCAGCAGGGAGCAAATTAGTTTAACATCAGACCTTATGGGAACATATTTTTAAATCCTTTTCTCTGAAACTATCAGTTCTATTGCAACAAAACTTGGTCACAATGCACCTCAGATAGACTTATTTTATAATATGTCCAGCAAGTTTTGATTCTATCAAAATGGCTGCCAGTGAATCATAGTTTAACACTGGATTCTCTTGGAACAATTTCAAAGATCTTCCAAATTGAAAAACTAATAGGCCAGTTGGAACCAAACTTAGTCAAAACAGTCTTCAGGTAGTCCATAGGTTTATATGGAAAGTCAGTGGTTATCTAAATTAAAGCAAAAGAACTAATGCTTTATTGTGTACATTTGTATGTACAAATTTCACATTTACAAACTAAACCATTTAGAATGTAAGAATATATTCATTAGTTCCAATGAAAAGCAAGCACTTCAAACTATAGACACATATTCAAAAGTCCTAAAGCAAAATTAAAGGAAGAATTGCAGGATAACCGATTATGACTGATAACTTTTCGGTTAATCCTAACAGATGACAAAAGATAATCTGTTGGTATTTTCATCCGATTGAACACCACTAATGGAAACTCGGGCCAAGTTCGATTTTGGGTTCAGAGGTCCAAGGGGTTCTGGAGTTATGCCCCATGAAACTTTGAGATTTTGTGAATTTTAGGGTTTCTGACTGATAACTTTGGAACAAAACAACATACAGCCTATAAACTTGGCATGTAATTTGTTTACCACAAAACTCAGGTCAAGCTCAATTTTGGGTTCAGAGTTCAGAGGTCCAAGGATTCTGGAGTTATGCCCCTTGAAACTTTGAAATTTTGTGAATTTTTGGGTTTCTGACTGATAATCTTTTGAAAGAAACAATATACAGTCTTCAAACTTGGTATGTAAATAGTTTACCAGAAAACCAAGGTCAAGAACAATTTTGGGCTCAGATATCAGGCTTTCAACTGGCCCTAATTTTCCTCCTTTTTTGGTGAAATTCCTAATCTAACCCTTATTTTTGATAAGTAATTCCTAATTTTTTTTTCATAATTTATTTTTTTCTCAGCTGTGTGGATATTTCAGTCAATGAAGCATTATCACAGCCACCAATCGCGCTAAATCATATCCAAATGATATAAAAACAATTTCGTTAGTGAGACTTCCGGATATGCGTTGCCGGGACTTTTTCTCTGCACGTTGAAGGTAAATCGTCTTTATTTTCTACATTATCAGTTTGTTATTTAAAAAAGGCGAATGTCATTTGATGTGTTCTCATAGTTCCTACCTTAACTGAAAACTACTGCAATGCTAGAACCTTTATTCTGAGATAAGCCTGCTTGAAAACACTCGGAATGGACGAAATAATGCCTCGAAATCAATGGTTCGACTGCATTGATGAACTTTAGTTGAATAAACATGTTTTAATAGTCTAGAAGAACAAACAGACAAGTCTTCATTTATCTAAAAACAGTAAAATACATGAAATCTCTGAAAAATACACATACTCTGAGTTAGCGGTACCAGATAAGAGTTAGCGGTATCGAGTAGGAGTTAGCTTACAAGTTGAAATACATACTCGGGTTACTGTCATAAGATT
Organism: Modiolus philippinarum; assembly: GCA_002080025.1. Taxonomy (NCBI): domain Eukaryota; kingdom Metazoa; phylum Mollusca; class Bivalvia; order Mytilida; family Modiolidae; genus Modiolus; species Modiolus philippinarum. The sequence goes on from MJUU01011540.1 coordinate 12,470, forward strand.
GTTTTTGTTTGTATTATCAAAATCTCTTTATGCATCATGATATGCAAGGAGAAAAGACAAAGGAACTTTAAATTGAAAATACCATTAATTAAAAAATAATTTTTATTTAAGAATAACCTTGTCTGGCTATTTTGCAAAGATATGACATTTTTGAGTTCCATTGTCGACATGTTTCATTTGGACACTGAGAAATTGTATAGAAAAATAATAATTTTTTAATCAATGGTCGCCGTTTACTTTATGTGATGACAACTTTATTTCAGTTTTATTATGAGTGTATATAAAAAGAAAAATAAAAATGTTCACATTTCTTTTACAATGCAAAGAAACACGGCATACCTATTAAACACTCTTATAATCCATTATAAACGAAATCCGAGAAATAACTAGGACATCGTTCATGAAATCCGATGCCAAGTGCATTTAAACCGTTCCCAGTTTAAGCTGGTGTGCTTCATTCAAAATGCACTACGGTTCACGCTTTTACACACCAATTAAACTACAAAATATTGCATTCAGTTCTTAATAAAAGTTTTGAATAAGTGACAACTGAAAAAATTATCAGGTCTTGTTATTGGTAGTAGTATCATACCGTTAAATATCTCCACAAGTGTAAAAAAAAATCAATTTGCATAAAAAATACGTAAATTTTTATCATCGCATATATATGGATTATATATTTTTATGTCGCCCCAGACGAAGTTTGGGAGACTTATTGTTTTGGTTGCGTTTCTTATTATTAAGTCTCCCAAACGAAGTTTGGGAGACTTATTGTTTTTGTTGCATTTCTTATTAAGTCTCCCTGGTTTTAGCAAGCTGAGCTGAAACTGATCTGGGAGGGCAAGCTTTCAAATGTATTAACTTTTCATTGCAGCCCTCAAAGTTATGTCTTCATTCAAGGAGCCAGTTAGCTCCTAACTTATGTCACTGCAGAACTTGAATGGAAACCTAAATCAAAATTTTAAATGATAAAATGATAAATCGGTTTTCAATTAACTGAGAAATGGTAGACATGTATATCAATTTTATGGCCAAAGCAAGTTTTCAGGAGGCAATCTGGCTCCTTATTGCACAAAGTAGGGAGTTAGTAGGACAGTTTTGGGAGCCATGGCTCCTAAAACAGGTGCAAAATTGAGCCCTGTCATGGCCTTCCTATTTTTTTCCTAAAGGTCACATGTACTTTTAGTTAACTGATTATCAATCGATTGAAGAAAATCTCAATCGATTAATCACATCTGGATAGTCAACTGACCGATTTGAGACATTTTCTGATCATCGGAACACCACTACTTTATGTGACATAATTCTAGAAATGACAGATAGTCGGAATACTTAAAGATCAAGGTTCCTTTGAGATCATTTGAATCAACATCAAAACTACTGATTTGATGAGCAACATTTGGAACCATTCCAGTATTTTGTTAATACAAGGGAAAAAAATGATGGGAGTTGAACTAACAAGTGGTGGACTAATGAGTGTCGGACTAATGAGTGTCGGACTAATAAGTGTCGCACAAATGAGTGTCTGTTTTATTAGTGTCAAATAAATTAGTATAGGACTAATGAGATTACCCCATCAATTCTGCGATGGCCTAAATAGTTTAAAGGAGTTATCATCTTGTCTGTTGGTAAAGACTAAGTTTTCATTGACTGGATTTGTTGTTTTGATTGCAGGTCAGTTGTTCAAACTATTGCTACTTGCGACCCAGTATTTCAAGTTAAAAAATATCCCCGTTTTTCAGCTTTCATTCATGACATTTTTTACAACGGTAGAAGTAAGTGTACAGAAGGCATTCCCACTCTTTGACTGAGAAATATCAGATATCGTAGAAGCTGCTGTTAAACATAAATTTGCTAGCAAATAAAACTTCTCTGTAATTTCCTGAAAATATTTGTAATACAATATCGTGTATCACTAGTTATCAAGATATAATGACTAGACCCGCAGTTTCTGAGATTATTTGGTCAGTTTTTATGCAATACATACAAACAAAAGAGAAAAATCAACAGGAGGTGTTGACTAAAGATAAGTAAATGTTGTATACATGGATCATATTTAGTCAGCAAGGCTAAGGCGTGTTTTACGTTTTTAAATAAATTTACTTTCTGAAGAATTGGTAGACGTATGAATACGAAATAAACTGTATCAAGTCCTTATTCTTCAGTACACTGTCTACGAATGCAGATGAAGGATAATGACTCCCTCACATTCTATTTGCGGTCCGTATTCTTCGCAGACACATAAATAGGTTTACTTCTCTTAAGTCATCCCATGATATAATACCTTCTGATTAAAATGAAACTTTGTTTATGAGCCTGTCAGCAAAACAAAGACACAAATTTTTGTTCATATCTTCTTAAAATTAAGGACCCTGAGTCATTAGCTTCAGTTATGGCAGGTTTCCTGGCTCATTAACGTATTATATTTGCAATTCTTCAATGAATATACCAATATTCCTCAAGTAACACCTATAACAACTCCTTCTTAACTCCTGTCTTTTATTTGTCAATCATCCAATCAAGATTCTATAGAATTCTATTGTATACCAATTTGTACTGCCTGAAGGGTTTTACCTTGTTACTAAATTGGTATACAATAGAATTCTATAGAATCTTGATTGGTTGATTGGCAAATAATAGACGGGAGTTTAGAAGGAGTTTTATAGGTGTTACTAGAGGAATATTGGTATGTTCATTGAAGAATTGCAAATAAAATATGTTAATCCGCCATAATTCGCACAAACAATTTAGCCTAGGCAAAGCATTGCAAATGCACAATGTATGTTTAAAGGTCTTTTGGAAATGCTGCAGTCATTGCTTCTGTGACTAATTTATAATGAATTAAAAGAGTATTTTACAAGCTCTGCTTACCATAGTATTAAAAAATGAAAACAACATATACGTTTTGGAGGGTGTGCGTTCATTCTCTATAGCAAGAGTACTCCCATTCATGGTAAGCAGATAATATCAACTAAAAGATTGGTTAACCTTGATTGCCAGGGCTATTTGTCAAGTTCATACTACCCCAAGCAATACAGTTGCTCATGATACAAATGGTCAGTACTTCCATAAAAGATCAGAAATTATGTCTACGAAACACATGTGTCAATTTAACAGCATACATGTGATTAGGTCAGGATGCCAATGCAGGAGATCTCCCTACAAAAACCAGGAGATTGAGGGGTCAATGAGAAAGATTTTTTTTTTCCAGGTCGGTTTTAGTGGACAATTTTCATTCTTCAATGGTTCATAATGTGTTATATGAGTACATAAAATGAAACAGATCAAACATGAAACATATTTTTATGATTCACTAGGCTAATTAGTCAACTGCTTATCATATACAATTCCAGTTCTCAATGGTAACTTCAACCCTTTCTCCTTTCCCTTTGATAGTGCATTAGACAGCTCAGGAAGCTCAGGGTTGGAATGGAATTTATCCAATTATCATACTTTATCACACTTCAAATAAGGGTAGGTAAAATTGGCCAATGTGGAACTATTACTACTTATAAATGTTTCTAATATTATTTCATTGAGTATATTAGTATTTTTAAATTTGCAAATATTTAAACAATATATAGTAAAATCCAATAAAATCCTTTAAAGTGATGTAACTTTTCATTTCTGAAGTATTGAAAGATGATTTTAATTAAGAAATAATTCATGGGCGCCGGTGGTTTGTTGGAGATTTACATATGGGTGGCCATTATTTTTGTTAATATTTTACCCAGAGCGTAGCGAGGGGTAAAATAAACGAAAATAATGGACACCCATATGTAAATCGACTACAAACCACCGGCGAACATGAATTATTTCGATTCTAATATGACATTTCATGATCTGTGTGGACCTATAGTGTATACGGTAACGACAGCCATTACTTCAGATTTACTGATTTTTTGTGCTCAAAACGTATTGTGACGTCGTCAGTTTCAGCGTAAAGACTGTTGTGAAGTCGCTCATTATGTTATTGCAGATTTTCATATTGCTAGTCGTCATGTTTCCATTGTTCCCATATTAGAATTAAAGGTAACACCTGAAAGTTTTTTTTGGTATATATTATACACACTATAAGGGGAAATAACTCTGGACATCAATTGCGTAATTGAAACGACCTGGTTTGTCCAATTGTGAATATCAGGGCTTATAGCATTAAACAAACAATTCATTGTCTAATATATGTGTATTACATGTCCTAAATTCCTTAACTGGGCTTTCACATGCCACTTTGACTTGTGTAAACATGGTGACTCGTAAAACATCTTGACGATTATTAAATCATGGCCATGTTGCTGGAGGCTATAAATGACACTTGTTATTATTTAAAACAACAAAATATCATTAATTACCTTTAAATTCAATGAGAAATCAACCAAGTGCAACTGATTGACAGGCATTATAAGGTACAAAACAGTTTACTTTTCACATTATTTTTAACAAACCAAATCCGGGAGTTTTACAGCCAAATGCGTGAGGACAAATTTCAGGGCTTAAAAACAGGAGACTCCCGCAGGATCCGGGAGCTATCACATGGGTCGACTTCGATTTGAAAAAAAACTGGAGTAACTCGTTTACAAAGTCGCCTGAACGTTTTATTGAAATATGCATGCGTACAAGAGAACCAAATCGAATAGAAACTCCACAGTCGAGTTCAACTATCAAAATGGAAGGACAACACAATGTTGTCTATAATTTCATTTAAAAAAAATAGATATGTGTATAGTTCTTCTTAAAGAAAAAAGCAGCATGTTTCTAATTAATTTATTCCTAGTTTATATCTCTGGGGTTTTTTGGCTTCTGCTCAAAGGACTCCTTTCCGTTTGAATATATTTCACTAAGGTATTTTGGTTGCAGATCTTACTTATGTTTTTTGGACAGAATATTTTTGTGGAATAGTTATCCGAGTGGTAATCTTCAAAATGGAAAGAATATCAATTTCAGTATTGAGCGAGTTGTTAAGGGTGTTTCGTCCCAATTTGAATATTTATTTATCTTGGCAGGATTACGGCTTAGCCAAATTAAAAATTAATCGCCTTGTCAATCTGTTATCGTAAAACATAAGATTAAAAACATACTAGTTATTACAGACCTCTGTTCACTTAACAGTCCAAAATCGGGGCTTTCCTAAATCCTATATTGATTAGGGCCCCGCCATGAAATGGCGGCGCCCTATAGTAATCAGTCTGTCCGTCCGTCTGTCTGTCTGTCTGTCCGTCCATCTGTCCGTCAGCATTTTCTATGTCGTACCATAACTCAAGATTGCCTTTACTGATTTTTATGATTTTTTTTACTAAAAGTTGAACTTGACCAAAGGAAGCTCCCTTTCCTTTTTGAGGAAAATCGGAAAATGATTTTTGGGAAAAAACTTCGTTTTTATATGAAAAAGTGCATATTTTGAGAATAAGCTCTATGTCGTACCATAACTCAAGATTGCATTCAGGGATTTTTATGATTTTGATACTCAAGATTGGACTTAACAAAAGGAAGCTCCCTTTTGTTTTTGAGGAAATTCCGAAAATGATTTTTGGGAAAAAACTTTGTTTTTATATGAAAAAGTGCATATTTTGAGAATTAGCTCTATGTCGTAGACCAGACATGATTATTTTCCTATTTAAATAGGAATTCCTATTTTTTTACTACAGAAAATAGAATCAAAAGTTGTTCAGTTTTGTAGAACCAGCAGGAAAATGATGTTTTCACAAGGCTAACCACCCTATTTCCTATTTTTTGGGCAGTATTTCCTATTTTTTATTCCCCACCACACGAAGTGGCGTGGTATTATGTGATACCCTCAGTCGTGCGTCCGTCCGTCCGTCCGTCCGTGCGTTCGTCCGTCCGTCCATCCGTCCCCCGAATGAAATATCACAAGATCTTCAAAACTTGGTATGCAAGTTGTTTACCACAAAACTCAGGTCAAGTTTGATTTTGGGTTCAGAGGTCCAAGGGGTTCTGGAGTTATGCCCCTTGAAACTTTGAAATTTTGCGAATTTTAGGGTTTCCGACTGATAACTTGTGAACGAAATAACACAAGGTCTTCAAACTTGGTATGTATCTTGTTTACTACAAAACTCAGGTCAAGTTTAATATTTGGTTCAGAGGTCCAAGGGGTTCTGGAGTTGAGCCCCTTGAAACTTTGAAATTTTCCAAATTTTAGGGTTTTCGACTGATATCTTGTGAACGAAATAATGCAAGTTCTTCAAACTTAGTATGTAAGTTGTTTACCACAAGACTCAGGTCAAGTTCGATTTTTGGTTCAGAGGTCCAAGGGGTTCGGGAGTTATGCCCCTTGAAACTTTGAAATTTTGCAAATTTTAGGGTTTTGTACTCATAAATTGTGAATGAAATAACATGCTGTCTTCAAACTTGGTATGTAAATTGTTTACCACAAAACACAGGCCAAGTATAATTTTGGGTTCATTGGTACACATTGTCCTGGAGTTATGCCCCTTTTTACTAAGAAATTTTGTGAAACATGGCGGGGTATCATGTAATCCACCACTACTATTTTTCATTTTTGTACAAAATCATGAAAAAGAAAGGAAATGGGGTAAATGTCAAGGAGACAACATCCCATGTCTGCATAACTCAAGATTGCCTTCAGGGATTTTAATGATTTTGCTACTCAAGGTTGGACTGGACCAAAGGAAGCTCCCTTTCCATTTTGAGGAAAATTGGAAAATGATTTTTGGGAAAAAACTTAGTTTTTATATGAAAAAGTGCATATTTTGAGAATAAGCTCTATGTCGTACAACAACTTCAGATTGCCTTCAGGGATTTTAGTTATTTTGATACTCAAACTTGAACTGGACCAAAAGAAGCTCCCTTTCGTTTTTTTTTAAAGGAAAATCAGAAAATGATTTTTGGGAAAATATGAAAAAGTGCATATTCTGAGAATTAGCTCTGTCGTATGATGACTTGAAATGACCTTCATATATTATATCATTTTCAGTGTTTTGATTTGATCTGAACAGATGAGACATAGGTTGTCAAAGCAGCTATATGTAGAAACTAAATTTACAATAACTTACGATTTTATTATTTATATGTTTTTCCCCAAAAATTGGCTTTTGGGACACACAAGGGGCGGGGCCCTTTCTGACTTTGTCAGTACTCTAGTTGATCTAACATTACATTTATTGATGCAAAATTTACTTGTTCCATGCATTTTCTTCACAGTCATGGTACAGCCAAATCCGAAAAGTACCACTTTCCAACATTGATATCACGTATTTCTTGGTTTCCAGTTCCAATTTATCATCAGTTTTACAAAATCAGAAGCATTATTAGTCCCGGCTATAAAGCAAGAAGTCGAAATACGGAAAAAGTCATTTTTATTATTTTGTTGCTACTTTTTCTCCGCCATCTTGACTATTTACTCTACTCGATTAATCCTGCCCCTGGTCTAGGTTGAACTCGAGTAGGTTCAGAAGGTCAAATTGATGACGTTGCAGAGTAACTCACACCGTTCGATTGGAACTCGAGTAAATAGAGTAATCCGAGTTCAGCAAATCGAAGTCGACCCTATATGTAACAGACATATATCAGATTAAACCAAAGTTGATGAATATAGTCAAGGTTCATTGCTGTAACACTTATGGTTTCTGAGAAATAGATCTGAACTCAAAACTTAACAATTGTCAAAATGTCACTCAAAGGTGAAATGTTAGTCATTTGGACAAACCATATGGCTGTCTCTGAAGTACTAGCCAAGATCTTCCAACTGACCTTATTATTGAAGTATAACTAATACATGTTGTTTCTGAGAAAAAAAAAAACATACAAAAACTGAATCGGAGTCAGATGTATGTAAAATGTGTCAAACTGCCTAGTTGACTCTGTAGTAGTAACAAATATCTTCAAGTTAACCCAATACCATGAAATGGACCTAGTATCAACACATAAATGGATGTACAGACATATAAACGTGCGAGCTAATTTACAGTCAGGCAAGGGCAAAACATTATGTTCCCATCAAGTTTGTTGATGGAGCATAAAAATTATATTCTTATCAGTTTTCTCTCGTTTTGAAAATAAATAGAACCGATATTGAACCTGTTAGGTCGAATATGCAACTAACTCAGTTTACTGCAATTTTAGTTTACTGCAATTTTAGCTTTGGTGTTATTTTATAGTCACTGTACTCCAGTTTAAAACTTATTTGTGTAATTATACCCCTGCTCCGGAGGATGAGGGGGTATACTGTTTTACCTGTGTCCGTCATTCCGTAATTCCGTCC